>JAOTOM010003813.1:0-188812 GCA_034440615.1 Ashinkailepas kermadecensis | reverse complement strand
TGTATGGTCATTACTTGCTGCGAGCGAAGGCGAAGGGCCTGGTTGGGGTGCTTCCATCCGGGAATTCCGCGGACTCTGAAGTCATATGTTGTTCTTTTGTCCATTCCTCACTAAATCCGTGCTTAAATTTCGTGGATTCCGCGAGGAACACGAGGACTGTAGTAAGCTGTCCGTTCCCAGTTCGGTGTGATTTCGTGCAAGATGGTGACGCCCATGGGACATGGTGATCAGACTACGATGCATATCGAATGATCGTAGGCAATGCTGTGAAGGCAACACGATTTGGGTGTCGTACAAAAACTACTGGAAAATGTCACCAACGCGTTGGTGACATTTCACACCGTCATAACTCCAGAGGAAAATGGCCAGAAATAATTGCGGACAAAGTATGCTATTTAGAGGGACAATTTTGGTCTTAATCGAAAGAACGTAAAATATGGAACATATGGAGAGGCTTTATTGTCTTAAAAGCTGGCTTAACTCATGAATGTAAGAGGTCATACCTGCTAGAGGGGAGGGAGCATTCCGTTCCCTTCATTTTGCATACGCCAAATATATCGGGAACAAATTTAAACCAAGGGTACCCTGGTTTAAAAGATCAACGTCCGGTCATGCACGGTGACAGCATAATGACGCCATAAGCGAAGTTTATGAGTGCTCATATGCTGGATAATTATTACTTGGCGTTTGTTAGGCGAGCCTTCTGCACTGTGAATGTGACCTAATGATTGCTACGCAAAATATATACAAGACCTCCTTGTCCAAAGTGTCTAAAATTATGCCAAGACATACCCCTAGGATATGACTCACAAATAGAATCGGTACATATAAAGTCGGGCTTCATGCCACAACTGGCAAATCCCTTATGCAGCAATATGCATCTTAGAATGCACATCCTCGAATATATGGAAATTCCTTCAAATGCTTGCTAAAATACTGTAGCCGCAGCTGACATCTCGGTGAGTTGCATGCTGCTGGCTGCCGGGCAGAACTCTACCTCGACCTGGAGCACATTTCCATAGGCGGGCAGGATGTCTATCTTACTACACTGACCCCGCCCTTTCAGGCAAGGACAGCGCCCCTGCCATGGGAAACGCTCAGTACGCGATATATCTCGACTCCAGTCGCCTCGTCTGTTAGGGAGTTTTGTGTTACATAGCGACCGCTGAATCAGGTTACCCGATCAAGACACCCGATCAAGACAGTAAACCGGAGCTTCGCGGCGTCCGACTCGGGCTTCCCCGTGCCGCCCATGCCGGCCACCGCACCTCACAGCGACCTGCCGGGATACAACTGATCACTACCGATGTTGGGGCAGCTTGGTGCAGCTGAAACTTATAGTATAGGTACATATAGCCAAACGATCGCTGATTTCATTGGTATTGGTCTGTAAATGTCTCTCTCGCTCTAGTTGAACGACTATTGTAATGGCTTATCTTATGATCAAAGATAGCATATTGTGAACCGTTACATGCCGTTTTGAATAGCTTAATGTGATGAGAATATTCTCATCCATCGTTTCATAACTTATTTGTCCAGGTTTTTAGAATGCGTCTTATCTTTATCAGTCGTGAAACTGAGAACATTTGTACACATCTACATCGTTTTTTTTCACACATAATGTACATGTTCGTGGACTTGCTACGATGTCAGATCTTGTGTAATTATCCATTGAAACTGTGACCTGGTGTGCTTCAGGTATCTGCTGATGCAATGGCGCTACACATATCACGTAAAAAAAGAGTCGATTAATGCATTTCTGGCCATTTTTCCTTGAGTTGTCACACTGTACAAAGGTGAGATTTTCCAAGTTATGTTCGAAAGTTTACAAGTAGCGACACATATGTCTCACATACATCATATACACCGCGATGCTTCCCAGAACGCTCTGCGGATGGATTCCACGGAAATTCAATGAAACGTCACACACAGCGGAATCCGCGGAGTAATTGCGGCAAAGAACGCATCCTACGTCTACCCCGTGCATACTTGCATATTGCAAAAGTTCATCTGAATGAGAAGGCCCGACCCAACAGTCCCGCTTCTGAAGTAGTTATTTTTTTTGCAATAGCGGAACGACGTTCAGATATATTCACCTGGAGTGAGATGTACCCCTTTAATTTCCATTGTTGCCTATTTTCGTCCCAATGTTCTTCATGAATTGCTCTGAATTGTTTTTAAAGGTAAGAGGTACTTGAGGGTATTGAAAGTGCAATACATAATTTCAAGTTGTAATTTGCTTACTTAGAGACAGGTGTCCTCTTCTCAATTTTTTACTTACCAACTTTCATCAAAATATTAATTTTGAAGAACTTTCAATCTTTATTGAAAGACGACGTTTGCGGTGACATTCCCGCGTGCGGACCATGGATCCCGCACCGCAGCCGGCATTCAACATTCGTCCTAGGCGGTAGATGGGTACGGTCTGTGGTTTGTATCCCGGGGTCTCGAGTTCAGGCCCAGGCAGAGAAGACGTTTTTATCTGTGCAGTTTGCAATAATGCATTGTGGTGAATGTATCGTAACCGAAATAAATAATAAATGGCTCTACGTACATAGCTTGAAGGTATGTGCATGCACAAACTATCAAGTCAATGTGCCTGTGAGAAACCGCAGAAACGCGTGAAGTGTGGCGAATGCGACGAATGAGCAAGGCGGGTGTGCACCTGCACTAACGCTGATCAGGTGACGACGGGGTGTATTGACTGAAATGCGTGGAATTGCAAAACTTAACATTTGTTACTTAACCTAAAGCTTAACATTAACTTTTGATTCGTGAAGGTGTAATTTAACACGCGCACTGGAGGGGCGGGGCGAAATCCGCCCACCCAACCGGTTTTTCGTACATAACTCCAGATTTTACCGGTTGATATACGCCATTTTTTGCGTACCTGCTTAGAAATGACCTGCACGTCGTGTAAAGCACGAACTGGAAATCGGCCTAAAATTTGTCGAGTTAGAGGCCGTTAAAGTCAAAACATTTTGTAGCGCCAGACCACAAAAATCAGCGCTGATGCGCTTCCCGTATATTGGCAAAAGGGAAGTGTTCTTGGCAACACTAGCGACTTGTTTGATGTATATTGTCATGCTATATAGTTTCAAGGTCATGTTAGGTCACCGAGATCAAGTCAGGTCAAGTTTCTTGACAGGTTAATGGAACCAAACTTGGTCAACTGGAATGTTGTCATAACAATACAAATGACAATACAATACAAATGACAATACAAATGACTGTCCTGCGATTGATGTCGCTTTGCATGTTACTCCCTACACATTCTGAAAACTACTGTTTAAGCGATTCCATGCTTTATTCATGTACTTCACTCCTTTCTTTGCGAAGCCGATTGCGCCGAGCTGCCGACGGAGCAGTCGGGCGGGCGGCCTGGTTCCGGTAACTGGAACAGGCAACTGACCTGATAAAGTGCTGCCATATAGGTGACCTGAGGTCAAATGCTGGGGCTAGCATCTGTATTGCATTATTAGTAATGTCCAAAACATCATTGATGCCCATTTTGGAGCATTTAAACACAATCACAGCGATCCATAGCAATGACAAGCCAAGTCACGCAAAACAAGAAAATTTCCACATATGTGACCTCATTTGACCTTGAAGATATTAACCTACGGTCATGAAATTTGCACACAATTGAGATCACTAACGTACCCATCCACTCTGGGAATTTCGTTCCTCCAGCTTTAATAAGAGCCGAGATCTTAGGGGGCGGAATCAGCCCCCCCTCCAGTGCGCCTAATTTTCAGAGGCCCTCCAGGGCGCGTGTTAACAGTGTGAGTTGACTTCTCAAGATATGTCAGAAAATACATTTGAAAAGGGGAGGGGGTTCAAATCCGGTGACTTTGAAACGATAGTGGTAATTTGGACCACGGGCATAACAAATTATGCGTGTCATTTGTTCAATGAGCCCCTTTGGAAAATAAAATATTAGTCGAAATACGGTGACGTTTAAAAAGAGGGGTAGGCTGGGCATGTTCCAAATCTGTTCGCTCTCCCTGACACAAAACCTGGCTTCTCCCTCTAAATCGGTGGGCTAAATTCGCCAGTGATTTTTTTTTTTAAATAAATATTTTTTTTAAATAAATTTAATCCGAGTTCTTGTTGGGGGTGGCTTTATGAACCAGGGTCCTATTGCTAAGCAGAGCTTGTTGCGTGAACCCTGGCCCCACCACCCGATCCATAATTCCAGTTCAACGGCATAATTTTGACCGAAAGTTTAGCGTGCCGTCAATGCACCGACACGGCCGCCCGGTAGCTCGTCCCCGGCCTTATCGGGCCAGCTGCCAACTGACCCTCCCAGCCGGGGGCTAAATGCGAGCGCGCGAAGCGACTCGAACCCTGCGTTGCCAGGACAGGGGAGACCAGAGCAGGCCAGCGCTCTAACCAACTGAGCTACCGGGGCGGCTTAAAGTGGCGGCTACAATACTCGGCTTGTGAGTGATTGTAACTCACAATCCGACCGTCATATGTCAGCTTCATTGTTGAACGTTTCCGTCGTATGTCAGCTCCGTTGTCGGTCGTTACCGTCATATGTCAGCTTCATTGTTGAACGTTTCCGTCGTATGTCAGCTCCGTTGTCGGTCGTTACCGTCGTATGTCGGCTCCGTTGTCGGTCGTTACCGCCATATGTCAGCTTCATTGTTGAACGTTTCCGTCGTATGTCAGCTCCGTTGTCGGTCGTTACCGTCGTATGTCGGCTCCGTTGTCGGTCGTTACCGCCATATGTCAGCTCCGTTGTCGGTCGTTACCGTCGTATGTCAGTTCCGTTGTCGGTCGTTACCGCCATATGTCAGCTTCATTGTTGAACGTTTCCGTCGTATGTCAGCTCCGTTGTCGGTCGTTACCGTCGTATGTCGGCTCCGTTGTCGGTCGTTACCGCCATATGTCAGCTCCGTTGTCGGTCGTTACCGTCGTATGTCAGTTCCGTTGTCGGTCGTTACCGCCATATGTCAGCTTCATTGTTGAACGTTTCCGTCGTATGTCAGCTCCGTTGTCGGTCGTTACCGTCGTATGTCGGCTCCGTTGTCGGTCGTTACCGCCATATGTCAGCTCCGTTGTCGGTCGTTACCGTCGTATGTCAGTTCCGTTGTCGGTCGTTACCGTCGTATGTCAGCTCCGTTGTCGGTCGTTACCGTCATATGTCAGCTCCGTTGTCGGTCGTTACCGTCGTATGTCGGCTCCGTTGTCGGTCGTTACCGCCATATGTCAGCTCCGTTGTCGGTCGTTACCGTCGTATGTCAGCTCCGTTGTCGGTCGTTACCGTCGTATGTCAGCTCCGTTGTCGGTCGTTACCGTCATATGTCAGCTCCGTTGTCGGTCGTTACCGTCATATGTCAGCTCCGTTGTCGGTCGTTACCGTCGTATGTCAGCTCCGTTGTCGGTCGTTACCGTCGTATGTCAGCTCCGTTGTCGGTCGTTACCGTCATATGTCAGCTCCGTTGTCGGTCGTTACCGTCGTATGTCAGCTCCGTTGTCGGTCGTTACCGTCGTATGTCAGCTCCGTTGTCGGTCGTTACCGTCATATGTCAGCTCCGTTGTCGGTCGTTACCGTCGTATGTCAGCTCCGTTGTCGGTCGTTACCGTCGTATGTCAGTTCCGTTGTCGGTCGTTACCGTCGTATGTCAGCTCCGTTGTCGGTCGTTACCGTCATATGTCAGCTCCGTTGTTGGTCGTTGCCGTCGTATGCCAGGTCCGTTGTCGGTCGTTACCGTTACCGTGGCGTAGTCGTCACATTGATATTGGACTATACTTGTCGTCAATTCAAAAGCATATCAAGCATGTGTGCGGCGAAGTTTGTTACCGGATTTTTGTTCTTGTTTACCAAAACGTTCACGTTCACATTCAACGTCTTGTACCACGTCAACGTTCGTGCACGGCGTGTACACTGGCGGATCCGATTTTTTCAACTCTTGCTGTAAGCAGAAATTGAGCAGCATGGAACCCTCGATGTGTGTCAAAATCTACTATACTACCATACTGGCTTCCAAACAATTATTTAACAAATCCTTCAAAATTGGAGATTTTCATCCAGACGCTATTTTTTAACATCGGCAAAGGTTACTGCATTTTAATTTAGTTGACTTCTGTTGGTTTCGGGGGACCAAAAGACACTATTGCCCCCATTTTAAGCGCTTCGGGGGGGGGCATGACCTGAATGGCCCCTCCCTGGATCCGCCAGTGATTACAATGCCGCCGTAGATGCGGAAATTTGCAGCTCCGTTCTGGGCTTGATCGCTTAACACGCGCCCTGGAGGGCCTCTGAAAATTACGCGCACTGGAGGGGGGGCGGATTCCGCCCCCCTACGATCTCGGCTCCTATTACAGCTGGAGGCACGAAGCTCGCAGGGTGGATGGGTACGGTAGTGAACTATATTGTGTGCAATTTTCATGACCTTAGGTCAATAGCTTCAAGGTCAAATGAGGTCACATTTGTCAAAATGTTCTTGTTTTGCGTGGCTTGGCTTGTCATTGTTATGGATCGCTGTGATTGTGTTTAAATGCTCCGAAATGGCCATCAATGATGTTTTGGACATTACGAATGATGCAATACAGATTCTAGACCCGACATTTGACCTCAGGTCACCTATATAGCAGCACTTTATCAGGTCAGTTACCTGTTCCAGTTACCGGAACCGGGCCGCCCGCCCGACTGCTCCGTCGGGCATCTCGGCGCGATCGGCTTCGCGAAGAAAGGAGTTAAGTACATGAATAAAGTATCGAAACGCAATGACAAACAGTACAAACGACATTTATGGCAACATCTAGTGCAATTATGGCAACATTCCAGTTGATCTAGTTTGGTTCCATTAACCTGTCATGAACTTGACCTGACTTGACCTCGGTGACCTAACATGGCCTTGAAGCTATATAGTATATCAATATACATCAAACAAGTCGTTAGTGTTGCCAAGAACACTTCCCTTTTGCAAATATATTGGAAGCGCATCAGCGCCGATTTTTGTGGTCCGGCGCTGGATTTTTTTTTACTTTAGCGACCCCTAACTTGAAAACTTTTCGCCCGATTTCCATTTTTCTTTTTCTTCCATTTTCTTAAACGACGCGCGGGTCATTTCTAAGCAGGTACGCAGAAAATCGCGTATATCGACCGGTAAAATCTGCATTTAGGTACGAAAAACCAGAGGGGTGCGCGGATTTCGCCCCCCCCCCGCCCCTTCCAGTGCGAGTGCGCGTATTAACGCCGTGCTGGTCAATGGCATGCCTGCAGACAGCCCGGTACTACCGACAGCCACCACGTCACGGAACATGGCACCCTCCGCCCGCCGAACCGGCGCGAGGGAATCAGGTGTCAGACCGGAGGGGAGGTCTGACAGGTGATCGTTCTTTCGAGATATGGCAATGGGCAGCCCTCCGGGGACTCAGAGTTACACACTTGCGGCAGTACAGACGAAATTCGACAGACCGGCTGTGGCAGTCAAAGGGTGCACATTTTCATCAGCGACACCGTGATGGTTTCGCGACGCGAACCGTCAACTTTTGCGCCACAGACGCTGCGCTATCTCCGTCCCTTCCCCAAACAGCTGATCAATGGCGTTACCAGGGTACGACTAGCCGGCATATTCCGGTCGAAAAATGCAAGTATTGCGTGAGAATCACAATGTAATGAACATTTTAAGCTAGCCATGAAATCTGATACAAACAGGTCTGAGCGTTGTGTTCGTGCTATGCATCCGCCACTGCGCCGCATATCAGCTTCCCACGGGACGACAGCCGGTTCCCGAGTTCTGGAAAGCTAACAATGCGCGCACACCACACGCGTATTCAATGACACATCCTGCCATCTAGTGAGAAATCCGTCCACTTTCGCGCCACAGACGCTGCGCTTTCTCCGTCCCTTCCCCAGACAGCTGATCAATGGCGTTACCAGGGTACGACTAGCCGGCATATTCCGGTCGAAAAATGCAAGTATTGCGTTAGAATCACAATGTAATGCACATTTTAAGCTAGCCATGAAATCTGATACAAACCGGTCTGAGCAGTGTGTTTGTGCTATGCATCCGCCACTGCGCCGCATATCAGCTTCTCACGGGACGACAGCCGGTTCCCGAGGTCTGGAGAGCTAACAATGCGCGCACACCACACGCATATTCAATGACACATCCTGCCATCTAGTGAGAAATATTGTGATCTATACTTCAACGTTCAATCGCATGACATTCATTCAATATCCGTTGTTATAAGACCTAGACCGTGCTGCTACCTAGCGATAGCTATCTGAAGTGATGCTTCTAGAAAATAATGGAGTTCTTGAATCTGTGGAGGTTGCGAGCTGTGCAGGTTATGAACGCTTCGCAGTTGTGGAGGTTATGAGCTGTGGAGGTTATGAACGCTTCGGACTTGTGGAGGTTGTGAGCTGTGGAGGTTATGAGCGCTTCGCAGTTGTGGAGGTTACGAGCTGTGGAGGTTACGAGCACATTTGCGCCCCAGAGCTGGATAACTTGCCACTTGACAGCATCGCCGCACTGTTCGACGCCTCAGCCCTCCTGGACGCCACAGTCACAATCAGCCAGATTACACGGGAGGCACGCTCGACTCACAAGCTTCTAGTACTGACCTTCGACTCGCAACACCTGCCATCACACGTTCACATACACAACAAGGCCTACGAGGTACGCTTTTGTAAATCCTTAGCAAAGGGAGAGTGCCATTCGCTAGAGATTGTTACGTTCAGGAAGGAATTACGTTAATCCGGTTTATGTGGCATCCGGTCATATCAATTAAGCAAGAGAGGAAAGATGAGACGCCATCAAACAAAGAAGGTGGCGTAAGGGGCCGATACATGCATGGCATACAGGTTCATGTACATACCTACATACACATACACATACATAACAATTAGAAGGACATTTGGAGGGTGGGCAGCTTCGTAGCCTACAAACAGGCTCCACTGCTCACCTGCGACCTGAAGCGAAGCGGAGGCCCGGCGCCCAGAACGAGTCGTGGGCGTCAGGCCCGACCTTGTATGTGTAGGTGTATGTTAAGTTGAAGCTTGGCAAACCCTGAGAAGGGGGAAAACCAAGCTGCATGGAAAATCCGTAGGTAAAAAACCAAGCGAAATTTAGAAGGAAAACCATCCACTTTGGCCAAATTGGATCGGTCCCTGCCTACCTAATGTTAAATAACCTATATGTATGTGTTTTACAACGTCGGAGAGGAAGATGTATGTAGCGGAGTCATACAGCTAACGAGGAGTGCAGCGCGTGTCACATAGCTTTTAACTTCACATCATATCAGCTTGGAACCGGTAACGTACGATAGAGCAATTAAATCAGTTCAGAAAGCTTGGTGTGATGTAGAAAGCGGAAAAGTAGCTCGAGGAGCGTCGGGTATTCGTCCCCGAGAAGAGGCCGAAGCGAAATTTGCGTATTGATGTTGGTGAAATGCTGGATGATTGCGCGACGACGATGACCATATGCAGGACAGGCAAGCAAGACATGGGCGACAGTAATGCGGACTCGACATGTGCTACACAGTGGAACGCGGTGTGGTCGATGACAAATATAATTGTGTGTCAAACTGGTGTGTCCGAGGCGAAGTCTGGCGAGCTCGTTCAAACGGGAGTGCTGGTTGGAGGAGGGCCAGTTGGAGAGTGTAGGCTTGATAGCGTGTAGGTGTTTGTTGTTGTGTGACCAGCAGACCTGGATATATTTATCAAATAAACTATTTGTAAGGGATAGAAGTTCCCGGGAGGCACCGGAACTCCCCCGTTCGGGGGAGGTCGATTGCCGCTCGGGCCACACCATCCGCTGTATCGTTCTCCGGGATACCCCTATGTCCGGGGATCCAGAGGATGGTTAGCTGAAGGTGTGCGTGGTTGTTATTGTAGAGGTGTGTGTGGGGTCCGTGGTGTTGTGAATGGCCGCAAGGGCGTCAACGGAGGATCGTGAGTAAGTGCAGATTGTAGTAGGGGCAGTGAAGTGTTGTGCAATGATGTGTTGGAGGCAAGTGAGTATGGCGACTAATTCTGCTCTGCATACTGAATGATGAAGTGTTAATTTGGTTTGACCAGTGTCGGCCCCACCACACCAGGTGGCGCCCGCATCATTGCTCCATATCATTGCTGGTACGGGAGCCGTCAGTATAAAAGAAAGTGTGTTGTGGGTGGGCCTCTTGATGTATTTTTTTTTTGACTTGAACGTCTATGGGGCTGAGTAGGGTTTTATTGTGCCTAAAGAGATACTCAAGTTTGGGGTGATTCATGTGCCAGAATAGGAGAAGGAGGGGGAGGGGGGGAACTCGGCGAGGGGTAACATCGGCAAATTTCAGTGCGGATGTTAGAACCTGCTTCAAGTTAATTTCAATTCGGTATTTATTTTTGTTTTTGAAGCGCTGAACCGGAGGTTTAGGCCATGCGACATTGAAGGGATGATTTAGCTGTGTTGTTGTCCTGGAGTGGTATCTAACGAGTTGTAGTGTTCTGCGGTGTTGTAGCCTAGGGAGATTGGCCTCACCCCGGATATTGGTGGTAGGTGTGGTGCAGTGTGCTCCGGTGATGAGGCGGAGTGCGTGATTTTGTGCGCATTCTAGTGATTTGGTGAGTGTTGGAGATATATGATCGAAGATAAACGCGTTGTATTCCGGGATTGAACGAATCAGGGATATGTACATTTTGTTAAGAGTAGTCCTGTCTGTACCCCAGTCGCGACCGGAGATGTGGCGCAGGAGATTAAGACACACAGCTCAGCGCTGTTTAATATTGGTAATGAATGTGGGGGCCACAATAAAGTCCTTTGTCAAGGATAACCCCGATATATTTGAAGGAGGTTTGGAGGGGGATAATTTGATCGCGACAGTGGAGCGATGTGTTAGGTGGGATATATCTGTGAAGCGGAGAAAAGAGCATAGTGGCCGATTTAGTGGGGGAGATATGTAGCCCCCAAAGGGAGCACCATGAATCAATGTGATTCATGGCGAGTTGAACAACGTGATTAGCTGAGTCTGCCGACGGGTGTGCACACCAAATAGCCAAATCATCGGCACAGAGATAATATTTTAGGAGGGGAGAAATTAGGGGAAGTTGTTCTAGTACGTCGTTGATCATAATGAGAAAGAGGGTTGGAGATATGACGCTGCCTTGCGGGACGCCTTGATCGAGAGTGTGGGGCGGGGAATAGATGTTGCCACAGCGGACGACGAAAGACCGATTTTCTGGAAAGTTGGCAATAATGGTGGCCATTCTGCCCCTGATACCAATTCGGTGGCATTTAATTAGAAGGGCAGAACTGTGTACTTTGATAACGCGGATTTTAGGTCAAAAAGGCGATAGTTTCGGGTTTTTTTTCTCGCAAAACCACGCTGGATTCAATTAACAATTTCGATTAGATTGTCAGCGCTGCTTCGCCTTGGTCGGAAGCCGCTCTGAAAGTGGAGATAATTTTGTTGTTTTCGAGATAGACTCTGATTCGTCCGTTGACCATGCGCTCAAAGATTTTGCAAGCACAACTAGTGAGAGAGATAGGACGATAGCTAGAGGGAAGGTGTCGAGGATTGGAAGGCTTAGAGATAGGGATGATAGAAATAGTAGACCAAGAGGGTGGGAAAGTACCGTCAGTCCATGGTTGATTTAGTGCCGAGAGGAGGTTGTCTTTACCGGAGGCAGATATATTTTGAAAAAGAGGTATGTCAATTGATCAGGTCCAACAGCGCTATTGGATACCTTTGAGAGGGATAAATTTAGTTCATAGAGGGTAAAGGGGGCGTTGTAGGGTTCAGTGTTGTCTGAGCCGAAGTTACCCGTGGCAACAGTGTCGCGAAGGAATGAGGTGGTGTGCTGTGAGCATTGAGTATTGAAAGAGATGTGAGCGTAATAAGTGGCGAAGTGTTCCGCGACACTGGTATGTTCTGTTGGTTAATTGTCAGTTGTGGGAATGCGCGGTATGGGCTCCGCCATTGGAGAAGGAGATAAGTTGATTCCATATTTTTGAGAGGGGATGAATCGGGTGAAGGTGTTGGGATAGAGTTGCCAGCTGTGTTTTTTGGCCGAATAATAATTTGCTGACAACGTAGTTTTGCCTCGCGGGCTTCTACCACGGTGAGGTTCCGAAATTTCCGCTCAGTCCGCCGCCGTGAGGCGACGGCTCATTTGTACTTGTCGTCCCACCACGGCACGGTTTTACGGTCGGGGAGGGGGGGCGACGAGTTTTTGGTAAGTGTTCTTCTGCCGCGATTAGTATGGTATTAGCAATGCCGAAATTGGGGGATGAGACTGAGGTGGTATACAATTATCAATTTCCTGGGCGAAAGACGGCCATTTCCCTTTGCGAACGTTCCAGTTGGGTATAAACAAACGATCTCTAGACTGGGCTGAGCGTTCGAGGTTGACGTGGATGGGAAAGTGATCACTAAAAAGGGGATCGGATTGAACGTACCAGGAGAAGAGGGGTGAGATAGAAGCTGAAGCTAGGGAGAGGTCAATGGCAGACGGACGGAACGGGGCGATGTCTGCGTTGTGCGTAGAAGTTTGGTCATTTAAAAAGACCATGTTGTGGGTGTTGAGGAGTGTTTCAATGTGATGTCCGCGCTGGTGACCAGGCATGTGGTGTGACAACCCCATGCCTGGTGGTGGACGTTGAGGTCGCCCAGCACCAGACAGGGGTGTGGAAGAAGACGGAAGAGATTGGTTACAGAAGTTAGAGATAGTGTATGCTTAGGAGGAAGAGAGAGAGAGAGAAAGTAAAGTGAGCTCTAGTTGTGAAATTTGGACGGATACTGCAATAAAATTCAGGCCATTGGGAATGGAGATAGGGCGATGAAGAAGGGAGTTCGAGACGAATAAAGCTACCCCGCCGCCGCGGGGTGTAGTGTTTCTGTTTTGTGAATAAAGGGTACAACCAAATAATATAAAATTATATGGATAATTGTCGCGCCATCTGGTCACCTGATCGATGGCAATCAATGGTCTATTTTTGATGATATATTCCTTGAATTCTGCCCAATGGGATATGAGGGACCTCGTATTCCATTGAAGCAAGAATTCAGTGGTGGGTGTCTGCATTTGTGGTGAAGGTGCTCACGCCCCCGCAGGTGGGTGTGTGGCATAGATATTATCAATAAACATAGATATTCTGCATTGGAATGCAAGGAGACGAGTGGTCTAGGGGCAAGATGCACGTCTCACAATCGAAAGGTTGTGGGTTCGAATCTCACCTGCCGCTACTCTTCGCCCGCGACCAATCGGCGTGAGAGATTGGCGACGCTACATGACTCAACGGTCGACGTGTCGTAAAACCAATAACCAACCAACCAACCATTGGAATGCAAGGTCCATAGTAAATAAATTTGATGAGCTGAATATCTTCCTAAGCCAACTGAATCGCAAATGGAGCTTTATATGTACTTCTGAAACCTGGCTATCAAAAGAAAATCAACAGAAATTTAACTCAGATGATGAAGATTATAAACTATTTTGCGAAAGCAGGGAACACAAAATTAGGGGAGGCTCCGCAATACATTCCTTGACATCTATAAAAGCAAAACAGCCTTATCCATTTGATTTTGTTGATGCTGAAGCTGAAGGTGTTTTTCTCCAAATATAATTGAGTAATAAACAAACTATTTTGATATGCCAGATCTATCATGCACCTGGTCATCATGCACAATTTTTGTCGGAATTTGAAGATTGCTTAACAACAATAACCATCTGAACATGCCTACCTACATCATTGGAGATTTAAATGCTGTCCTGTTATCACTTCCAAATGACCACCTAGCAGACTCATTTTTCATGTCTATGTGCTCTCATGGTTTTCTTCCTCTAATATCAAAGGCGACTCGTGTATGTGATACATCATGCACATTAATTGACAATATTTTGTGTAATGGTGTATCAAAGATAAAACTGACTGGCATCATGAAATCTGATTTCTCTGATCACTTCCATATTTTTACAACATCAGAATGTACAGTTCAAAAACCAATCAATGCAAGAAGAACAAGGGCTATCTTTGACTTTCACAAAATGGACAGTCTGAGGGATCATCTGACCAATGAACTTGAGGGAATTTTTGATGAAAATGATCTTGAAGAAGCATGTAGCAGCTTAATTAATGCAAATAAAGGTGGGATTGATAAATTTACATATACTCAAGTCGTATCAAGTAAAACAGCCTCCATAAAACCATGGATTTCACCTGCAATATTATGTTCATTCAATCAAAAGCAAATATTAATTAATCACAAACTTAAATATCAAACTGCTGAAAGCGATATAAAATATAACAAGCATAAAACACATTGATTGCAATAATTGGAACGGCAAAAATAATTCATTATGTGGCTGAATTTGACAAACATCAAAATTATCCAAGAGAGACATGGAAAATGCTTAACCAGGTACTGAGGCAAACTCCTTCCAAACATAATATCCCTGAAAAAATAACCACAGATACAGATATCACTCTAGAAAATGATACAGTTATAGCTAATGGATTAAATATATACTTTACAGAAATTGCATCAAAATTGAGAGAACAGCTTCCTCAAAACAACACCAATGCTTTAGAATACATACATACCGACCCAGATATATAAATAGCACTATTAGTAGTAACAGAATACAATTTAGATACATTGATTGCTTCTTTAAAAAATGTTGGGTCAGGAATTGATGGAATAAATTCTAGGATATTTAAACAATCATGTAGGTCAATATTACCACACTTAACCCATGTCATGACACTTAACCTATGCTTGAATAGTGGGATCTTCCCCAAGATATTGAAAATAGCTGTTGTCAAGCCCATCTACAAACAAGGTGACCCAGTAACATTTTGCAACTACCGACCAATTAGTATTCTTCCATATATGTCAAAAATATTATAAAAGATCATCTACAACCAACTCTTGGAACATTTCACACTACGCAACCTACTTTCTGATCAACAATTTGGTTTCAGAAAAGATAGGTCCACATATATGCCTTTTCTCTTAATACCGAGATTGGTCTCCAAAGGATTTGAAAATAGTGAATATGTTGGCGGAATTTACCTTGATTTGAGAAAAGCATTTGATACTGTTGACAAGGAAATATTATGTGCAAAAATGGAAAAATATGTTGTGATGGGAAATGCAATCAAAATGTTACAGTCATATCTATCAGGAAGGACAAAAAGGGGACGAGTGGTCTAGGGGTAATATGCTCGTCTCGCAATCGAAAGGTTGTGGGTTCGAATCTCACCTGTCGCTACTCTTCGCCCGCGACCAATCGGCATGAGAGATTGGCGACGCTATATGACTCAACGGTCGACGTGTCGTAAAACCAATAACCGACCAGGAAGAACACAAGCTACCGCAATCAATAACAGCACCTCTGCTTTCAGAAAAAAATGAAATTGATGTACGACAAGGCTCAAATCTAGGCCCCTTACTCTTTATAATGTGTATATAAATGATCTTGTAAATTTACATGTAGAATGTCAGATATTTCTATATGCTGATGACACAGCTGTTTTTTTTCTCAAAAGCACTGACCCTAATATCAGCAGTGTCTCAAACATAATAAGTCGAAACATAGGAATGATATCAAGAACAAAATATCTCCTAAGCAAAATTTACCTCCTAAAATTGTATAATGCATTCATTCCCCCCCCCATATATAAATTATTGCTGTTTTCTCTGGGGTACAAACTATGCTAATCAGACACACAAATCATCCTTACTTGAAAAAAGAATGATGCGTGTTATTGTGTATTTCCCCCTCAGAGTACAAACCCTATCTTTAAGAAATACAACATTTTAAAAGTCCAAGATATAGCAAAACTTCAGATATTGTATATTATCCAAAAAAAAATCATTTATAATCAGCTGCCTCATTCTATTAGACTTCTTTTCACGGAATCTCTGAATGCCCATATTCCACAAGGTTACAAAACCACTTCCAGCACAGCTATTCAAACAAAAATTATCGTCTCTTCACCATTGAATGTTTTGGACCTAAGCTTTGGAATAGTATGATAGCAAAACATCTCCTACATACAGAGACACCAAATTCTAAGACTTGTAAAAATTTACATTAAGACATACTTCTCGAGCAAATATTAAATGACTTTTCTGTTGGATATCAGGTGAATACACTTGTATATGAATGTGTGTGTGTGTGTGTGTGTGTGTGTGTGTGTGTGTGTGTGTGTGTGTGTGTGTGTGTGTGTGTGTGTGTGTGCGTGTGCGTGTGCGTGTGCGTGTGCGTGTGCGTGTGCGTGTGCGTGTGCGTGTGCGTGTGCGTGTGCGTGTGCGTGTGCGTGTGCGTGTGCGTGTGCGTGTGCGTGTGCGTGTGTGTGTGTGTGTGTGGGTGTGTATGTATGTGTTTGTGTGTGCTTAACTATATATAGAAGCTGAAAAACACCCAACCATAGTTCCTCCCACATTCCACCCAGCAACAAGCTTATGCTTAGCTGGATGGAGTTGTGGGAGGAGCCTAAGTAAAAAAAGCATCTCAAATTAGGAGTGCTCACTACCATTTCGTCACAAACCAGCTACTAACATTATAGTTTAGATCTTAACTTATTTTCGAGATGGATCTAGGGCCAGTCATATGTCTCCTTTGGGTATGACTACTTACAGCATTCTTTATTGCTAGTTTTATTGCTCTAACACTGGGTGCTTTGTATGCTTGTTTATTTGTTTTCCATCTCTTAGCTGGGAGTGCCGCGACTTTACTGTTCATTTTATGGTGTTAACGTAAGGTGCTGCAATCGTTGGGTAAGGGGAGGGGGCACTCCTGGTCATCTGATCTTGGGTGGCGGACCGTAATGTACTCGCAATGCATGACCGCGAAACACTCGTAGGAAACATGTAAATAGCCATCCCCGCATGGCGTCGAACGTACACGAGCCGATTTGCTTCTCAAGTAGAAATAAATGGCTACTTAGCGGTGTCGTAGGAAGTAGATGCGCCGACTTGCTTTAGGAATACATAAAAGCTAAAACTAAAAATACAAATTAGCATAACGTAAAACAACTACTCAGAGGGGCCATCGGACGTAGATGACCCGATTTGCCTTGCAACTCATAAAGTAAACGGCTACCTAGAGGTACAGCGGACGTAGAAGAGCAGAGTTGCAAAACACTGTACTAACCCAACTGACAACCCTGCATGGCATGCTTAGACTAACCCACTACTAACAACTAACACGCGGCGGCCGGCGTGATAGGCGGTGTGGACAATTACCTCCTTATTCGCACGGTAAAGATCTTCGATGCTTCCTCGGTGCTCTTCGATAAGAGTAGGCGAAAGCCGGCACCCTGACAAAATAAACTTCTCGCCACTCTCAAAAGACCCCCCCCCCCCCACTCCCACCCAAACCACAAATTGTTTCGTGGAGGAGTAAAGTAAAATTAAAACCATTTAGACATCAGCGAGATGTCCCATCCCAGCCTCCGCCTTCACCACCTATAATCTAACACAAGCTGTAACATAAATGCCTGCACCTTGATTGCAAACACTCGCTTTCATAGACAGACACGTAACGTACTCGCTTTAAAGGCGGCGCAAATGACCTTTATGGTCCGGCACGCCTAAAAAACATTATCCCCCTGGCGCGGGAGGAGTTCCGACGTCGTTCGACGCTGTCAGCTGGCAAAATCTAAAATTTCCCATCAAAAGAATACAAGCCTCCGTAAACTAGCATTGGGTAGACCACTGCAATGTGCTGTATGCGACACTGGAGTTAATCAACAGTCGGTCTGGCATGACAGAACTACCAACGACATAACGAACCATGCTATTTATTCCATGAGCTCTATGCCATCTCGGCACATACTGGACAAGGCTTGATCAAGTAGAATGGTGGAAAAAGAGGAACTACGACTTTATTATTCAATTGTTCAATTGTTCAATTAAAATGCTGATTTTCATCATTTGTTCTTGAATTCAATTCTTAGCCAGCCTGCCGAAGCTCCTTGTGAAAAAGCGAGAGCATGAAATATATGTACGAAGAAGAGCTCCCAAACATAGTGGCCATGTAAAGCTTCATAAGAGATGAACCCTTGTCGTGAAAGAAGCTTTGAATCGGATGTGCACTGTTAGCAATCAGTGGATTCATCCTCCATAATTTAGGCGTGAGTGCATAAGTGTACGTTGAAAAGGGATCCGAAAACATTAGGGTGATTATGCAAGCTATGTTAGAACGCTCATTCTATAAAATTGGAGGGCATGTCCACACCCGCCGCACCTTCATCTCTCCTAGCTCCGGTGGTTACACCCATAGTCGTACTTGGACCAGCTGGTCTTGGTATCTGAATGCATCTACAATCAAACATCACATAATACACCGGCGCCAATTGTCTATCCCAGCTGTGGGGTTGGCGCACCAACCCGACTCGCGCGGCTGTTTGCACCGTTCAGACGGCCTCCCAACTGTCAGCTGTGGAGGACTTATCGAGGACTTATAGGGAGGACTTATCGGATACTCGGATCCACTTCAAATCAGCTGATATCAAGTCCCATTTGACATGCTTTGCTAGTCGTATTTGACGTGGGACGGGATGCACGATATGGAAGGCAAAAGGCAGATATTGGTTGGTTTCGGGACAGACATTCAGTTGATCGTTGAGCAAACATTCAGACTATATATCGTCTCAGAATACAGTAACAAACACCTCAACTCTGAGCAGAAACACGGTGTCAATGACCCACAGCAGAGGAAGCTGTGATACGGAATGTCTTAATTTTGGTGGTAATGACTTCATCCTAAAGTCAATTTTGGACCAGCATGACTGTGTCATTGTTAGCGAATATGACTTGGTTCATGATCTATACTGATAACAATTCGGCGACGGTAACGTTCGGTCAGTACGTTAGGGTGGCTTTACCGCAGAGCCGGCTCTTTCGACCCGCCTTGGCTATTCAGCATGACTTTATTTCAGCGAATATGAATCTGCCTGTGAGTGGTGATTCGGTGTCACACTGCTGAAGTGTTTGCAGTTTTGATCAGGACTAGTGACTTACCTCGAGTCCCCTCCAGTGTCAGTGACTCTGACTCTGAAGTAGTGTCTCGGCGCCGTTGTATTTAATGGCAAGACGTCTGAACCTGAGTAGTAATTCAGCGATCATCTGTTCCAGCGGCAGAAATATATTGTTGTGGCACTATTCGTTCTCGCTCTGACAGCAGTCGCACTCTGAATAGTGACATCGTAGGACCGTAAAGTACTGATGACCTTGACGCTGAGTAACGACTCGGTGTGACGCCAGGCCGGCGACAGCAGCTATGACTTCGCACGATGACTCGGCGCTGCTCTGTTGCAGTGGCAGCGACTTTGGCTCGGAGTCCACTCGCTCGGTGGTGCCGACGCACCGCAGCTCGCGGTCGCGCACCACCTGGACCAACAAGGTGGAGTTTGTGCTCGCCTGTCTCGGCTACGCGGTGGGCCTCAGCAACCTGTGGCGGTTCCCCTACCTCTGCTACAAGTCCGGCGGAGGTAGGTGAACATCAGTGACGTCACCTGCGACGTCACTTGAGCACCTCTGCCGACCGCTGTCGGTCTATCGTTGCCGCGCCATCACAAAAAGTGCTCTTTCAGCAGCAGTGAGGGCAAGCTCACTCATGGACTCCTCGTCAGCAACTGAGCGGTGTCTGAACACCCGGGCTTTTTGTCTCCTTTGTCCCGATCCTTTGCTTGCCATGTGAGCGTCCACCTCCTGTGCTAGCGACAACACTATCCCTGTGGCCAGCCAGTTGACAACAGGGCCACCACCGACACAAAAGGGGCGGCAACGGCAGTGAGGTTGGGAAACAATCAAATCTTATCTCTCCGGTTCAGTTGTGGTAATGCGATGTGAACACCCCCTGACACTGATGCGCCCAGCGGGTCCCTCAGTACGCTAGCATTAAACTATCTACTTCACCCGACCAGCCACAGAACGGTAACAGCGCACATAACCAGAGGTGAAAAGTGTCCAGCATGTCATCTACAGCATATCGAACACCACTAGGCTGTCACATGTTGATGGCTCACAGTAAGACCCGTACGCATGTGTGCGAGCGCGAAATATCGACGATGTTGCTGAAATTGAACAAGGAAGAATGCTTTAGTCTATATATGATCTTCAATGTGTACCTACATGTGTACATGTACAACTACATGTGTAACTACAGGCTGACGTGAGACACTCGCTGTTCTGTGCACTGATACACACACATATAAATATTTGCACTGGTCAGGCTTCATGTATGATACATTTACTTTTCGAAGGCTCATTTTAGTGTTCTTAGGTAGTAAACGGGCTTTTAAAAACGAATGAAGGTACATAAACAATGAATATTTGCTTTTGTTAAGTTCATATGTATAAACGGACCAAAAACATACCTAAAATTACTGAACTAGGAAAAATGTTATACACGACTCTTGTTTCATCTACTCGTATTTACCTTTGTTACGATAATATTGGCATATTTATACCTGAGAAGGGTGCTTAAAGAGCCAATTATGGTTAAAAAAAACACACATATGTTTTTTCATCAATTTTACAAGGTGGCTATGTGTAAAAGTAATGCAAATATATTATTTTAAATCGCTCCCGATTATTTATTTACCCTAAATGTGTTTTTAACCGCATTTGCGCGCCAATTCGATCGGGTCGACGCCATTTTCAATTAACCGTCCTTTGTGCTTGCGTTCGCGTTGCGGTGCGCTCGTGTTCAGGGCAGCACAAAAACGGTAAGTACCTACAGAGTGAACTTGAAAATGTATTTTGTGTGGAGAGAAAGGAAGGATTGTATAATTAGACACTTGAAAATAGGCGAATGCTAGTCCTCTGGCAGGCATTCCTTTCGTTTCAATGACAAATACGCTGATTTGATGTGCACTCGAGCCTCTCTGAAAAGGCGCGACTTTTCATGAGGGGCACATGCAACCAGTGCCCTTGTATCCGCCCCTGATGAGTAGAAGTACCTATGCAGGTAGGGAAATGTATCTAGGTACATGGGTGTTGATCTTTGAAAATAGCCGGGAGGGGGGGGGGGGGAGGCAAAATACATGAATGCAATCGGCGACAAAAATGGATTGGGGGCACACTCCATATGCTCCCATGTTAAAAGTTGAAATTATTGGGTGGGGGTGGGGCAGAGCCAACACTGAGGGGCCACTTGCCAACTCAAAATTATGTAAAATTGTTGGTTTCTGTGTAATTTTCTGATCATAATCCTTGACAAATGTATTAATGAATGGCTCTATATGACCTGAGCAAGGGCAGATATATAAAGTGCATTAGATGACCGATAGCGTTCATTATATATATTTTTTATTTATTTAAGAACCTGATCTGAGCGAATAGTCAGGCGATGGCTTTATATGTAGTTGTCACTCAGATAATATTTGGACCCCCCCCCCATTGAAAATTTCCTAGTGTGGGTACAGGCGGATGCAGTAATATCATCGGGGCATTCGTCTGGAGGGTCACTATTTTCTCTGTGGGGTGCCACTGCAAATGCCCCTGAAGGCGTGCTTTCAAGGGACAACTGTGATCCATCCCTGATGGGGGGGGAAGCCCCTGGCATTGGTAATTTCACATTACCGCCATATTACCGGGTCTGGGGGTTTGGTTAACCCTACTCTGACCCTATTGGCCCCGCATATCCAATGGACCTAGATGTCCTTTCAAAATATACCTGCATTACTTAACTGAAAATTATCCTCATTTTTGTTCTTTGGAGGTTGAATGCTGTGCTTTGTCAATGCATTTATATGCGATAAAGCGATCAAGATTCGCTGGAGAGTGCAAACTGAGATAATAATGTCACAGCTTTGAACAAAAGCCTCACCGTATTTGGTTACCCCCAAATTGCCTTTCCCATCCAGGGTTTTGAAGTACACATCCAACCCTGGCAGTCGTATAGCCAGAATACTTCCCAATGGCAGATCAAGAAGGGGAGGAGTCGATTCAGGACAGCAATATTATCAATTGCATGCAGTGGTAGAAGCAGGATATTTTGCCGATGGCCAGTGAATGTAGTAACCCTCCTACTCAGGCTTCTTGGGATCCTCCCCAGTATGGATTTCTGGTGGTACCCTTGGTTCAAAACTGCATGGGGAGTATTAATAGCACGTAAGAATGACAAAATTATCTGTATTTGTCGCACAGACTGTGAAGAATCAGCCACAAAGGACAAGATACCCACCCCTCCTTATTCCCCTGACTATGCCATGTGCTGTTTGACATATGTGTTTATGGACATAAAGTAGTGCTTTGGTCATTAAAAAGAAGTTATGCTCATCTATGAACAATTTTGCCAGTTATACTGAACAATTTGTAGCATACTAGCAAAGTCCCAAATGGTTTGACTAATCTAACTCCATTTTCGCCTCCTGACATTGGTGTAGAAACAGGGGGGCCAGGGACCCACACTTTTCATGGAAGTTTAACATTAATGTTGTGGTGATGCATGGTAGGAATCAACTTCAAAAGGGGTCCCCACACATACATACACCTTTTAAGACATTTCTACACCTCTGCCTCCTGACCTTGTCATTGGGAACATTTTTACATTTTGGCATTCTAAAGGTGTATATTACACCAGAAGACATTGTTTAAGCTATCCAGTTTTGAAATAAGTACAATAGATAATGTGATCTTCGGGTAGAATCTACCTCCTTAAAGATTATGGCCTAAATGAGCCCTACCATAATAGGGTAAATGATGTTCATCGATTTCCTGTGTTTATTGTGTATGGGTGTGTGCGAGTTGGATTTAATGTCAATATCTGTTGCTTTTCATGTTCATTGCTGTGTGGCAATCATTAATTGTTACCTGATGCATTGGTTAAGCCAGGCAGCTTACAATCACAATGAAATAGGTTATAGGTAATCGGAGTGCAAACCGAAGAGCAATGCGACACAGGGCACTTATGAGGATTAATTTGGAAAATATAGCATTAGGCCAATTCATTGCATGGAAAGAATTAGTCTGAGGACAATTTCACTATTGTTTTTGTACTCACACAGTTTGTTAACACATGTTAACAGTGTAAATCACAATCTGTGCTCAAATACATTTCACAAAGGTCTTCGTTTGCAACCACAAATAGCATAATTCAGAGAGGACTTTATAATTGTTTTACAAATGGTGTGATTCTACAATGCCCTTCAGTGATAAAATAATATGCATATTCAAAAACAGTTTGATATATTTCCAATACTGATTAAGTGATAAAATACTGTGAAATTAGTAGTATAATGAATAATTAGGATGTATCAGACCAAACCATGTAAAATATGATATTTCTTCCAAAACAAGGTCTTTCAATTTGACAAACCCTTGGTCAGAAAATCAGCTCAGCTTGAAATATACACAAACAAACCTGCATTCCATCACAGCTGCCACACTTCAAATATTGACATTGAAGTGCAAGCATTAAGGCTAATGTCGAGAATATGTTTGAGCTGCTGAAATTCACCAACAAAAATAACAAGCATGTAAGTACTCAGTACCCTAATTCATTGGTCCATCAATCAATTAATAGTATGCACTATGCAGCATCAATAAAATAAACTAACTTTGCATCAATAAAATACAAATTGTATTGTATAAATATCTGGAGTGCCAACATCAAACCATAGGTAGAGAGCCTAACGAGGTTGGTGTGGGCGACTGGGTCCTCTCACGCTGAGGGTCTCGGCTAATATGCTAACTGTACCCCCCCCCACGTCAAGTTGCATTATCCATTGCTCAAGCATTACCAGGGTGCATTCAGGGGAAAGGGGCGGTACCCCATCTCCACCCCTGCTCTGCCACCTATGGTAGATACAGATGGAGTTGGCAATCTCCCTTCAGAGTCTGGAGGCCTGCTAAATTCCCAGCTGCTCTCTGCAACTGAACTTTTTTGAAATTGTTTCCATGGTTTGTGATTAACAAATGATGTACTTTGAATTTTGCAGTTTTGTAAGCTCTTAATGTTAGTGAAATGCCATCTTTGGAAATAACACATGGTGTATTCACACCAAATTCGGTGTGAATGTACAGCTTGTGATTTTAGTGAAATTAACCTCTGGATATCTAAATCTGGTAGCATTATTATTAAATATCTCGTGCAGTGTTTCGCAGATTATTGAATACTGAATGAATCAAAGCTTGGTGGTCATACTTTTGCTGTTTCCTTATATTGAGGATGAAATGTAATGGGTATTAACCTATGTGTTGTAAGAATTGTTCAGTAGCTATCATTTAGCTACCAATATCTAGCAATACAAAAATATAATACTCATTAGATGTTATTTTCAATCCATGCTCTGGGAGCGAACAATGTGTGCCAAGGTGATGTAAACTGCCTATTTGACCTTAGTTAAACAAAAAACAAAAACAACGATGCTACTTCATACACCAAAGAACAAAAGGCTGGTCATTTGACTGGACTCCAGTTCATTTTGAATGGGTACCAACTGGGCTTGCTCACATCAGACTGGGCTGTCATGGGCTCCAGTCCAAATGTTCTTGTATTTGCCACTCTGAGTGCAAATCTCCAAATTGCTGGTCAATCATCAATAATCTGGTCAATTTTATGTTAAGCAAACTCAGCCCTGTGCCTCCCCTTGACTGTACCTCTGAAAGTGCATGTAGCCAAATAAGATATGCTGCATCAAAAGTTGATGGGCCCATAAGCCCCAATAACAACTACTGCATCAAATATGGGAACAAATAAAATGGAACATTGTAGCTTTGTGTAGCTAAGTGTACCTATGGAGTTGAACCAGGCTAGATGAGATTAGACTAAGTAGAGTGTCTGGGCTTGTTTCATTGTTGGATACTCTCCTATATGTAATTATGCGAATGGCACAACTATTTTAAATATTTAGCATTAGGCCCTTGCATGACAGGAATGAGCTTGAGTCAGATGTCGGCAACACCAATAATTCTGCAAAGACTCCATCCAGGGTTGGACTTGTACTCTGTAATCCTGGATGTGGGGAGAAAAATGTTTGTGTAGTCGAATCTAGAAAGGATATTTCCTTCAAACCTATGTCAAAATCTCAGTTTGCACTTTCCAGTGAATCTTGAGCGCTATCACAAAGCAGTTAATTATCAAACAGCACCATTCAACTCCCAAAGGATACAAAATCAGAACATACTTCTCTGGCAGGATGATGTTCTGGAGGAAAAATCATGGATGATGTACGCTTGGATTGGAAACTCCGCGTCGGCGCCTTTCATCTGCGCGTATCAGCGGCACCAACCTGCCACCTAACGGAGGGTAAGTAAAAACCCGGAAATGCGGCCGGTTTTGGGCCGTGCGCCTATGGAAGTTCGGGGTGCGCATTTCGTATTGTAATTTTTTTTCTCCAATTGATTCAGCCACCTCAGGAGGATTGTATCTGCCTTCCATGATACATAATTGATCAAGGAACCTTACCGTTCTTTCCTTATTGATTTATTACGCTCCGTTCCGAAGTTGTCGTGATGCGAAGTGAAGGCATCTGTGAGAGGGAGCCCATTTCGCCGAAAGGGTCGGCCCACCGATGTTGATTTTTTTCAAATGATCGGAGGTGGCAAAGTACATGAAGGCAATAGGCAGACCAAAATGAATAGGGGGGGGGGGGGCGGAGATCACACTTCATAGGCTCCCATATTAGAAGTTGAAATGATTGCGGGTGGGGGGAAGCAAGCATTGAGGGTACAGTTTCACCCTCAGATAAGAATGGGCGGTTCTGCTTTCGCTCCCACCGTCCTTGCTCTCTAGATATGTGGCTAATATTTTCCGGTGGAGTGGTTTACATAACTCAATGGGAGAGTGCAGACTTCGGCGTACCCACCAATCCGCAAAGAGGATTGAGCGGAACTTCCATGGAAGGTGCAATCCCCCTCCCCCTACATCATAACACTGACATATTTATGATTTTGCCAAGGAGGCGTCATTTCTCCAGAGGGGCGGCTGTTGGTCCAGAACATTTGGACGTGGTATACTCCGATCTATCAGAGGAGCACCATTTGTTTTTGTCTGAGGAATTCTTTTCGCCGAAAAATTCGCGGCGTGCGTTCGGACTCCCAGAGAAATGCCGTTCCCAGGCCGAGGAGCGCGTTGCGCTGAGAAATTCGAGGGAGGGGTACACTGGAACCTCCAAGAGCGGCGTCCTTTATGTCATAAGGGGCGTCACTTTCGTTTCCTCCCCTCGGATCAGCCCTTGCAGCCTACCCTAGCTGGCAACGCCACTACCTCTCGCCGATTTGCTACCACTTGCCAGTCGTTCGACTCAGGGGTGTTGTTTGATATTTGAGGGGGAACTGCCACCTCAATGTTTGCTTAGCCCACCCTCCGCAATTATTTCAACTTCTAACATGGGTGCCAATGGAATGTGCCTCCAAATTCATTTTGGTCTGGCCTTTGCCTTCATGTACTTTGCCCCATCAAATTATTTCAAGATCAAGATAAAGATAGAGAGATAAAAAATACAGATTCAAGATAAAGATCACCAATATATCAACATCGGTGGGCCGACCTTTGGGGCGAGGTGGGCTCCCTCTCAGATGTCTTCACTTCGCACCACGACAACTTCTGAACAGAACGTAATAAATCAATAGGGAAAGAACGGTAAGGTGTCTTGATCAATTCTGCATCAAGAAAGGCTGATGCAATCCTCCTGGGATGGCTGAATCAATTGGAAAAAATACCAATACGAAATCCGTACCCTGAACTCCCAGTTTTAGGCTCACGGCCTAAAACCGGCCGCGTTTCCGTGTTTTTACTTACCCTCCGCTAGGTGGGCTGATACGCAAACAGCTGTTGGTTTCCAATCCAGGCGTACATGATCGATGGCAAAATCTCCAGTAGCAGGCTATTTTCCAACCCTGACTCCACCTATGACTGATGCTTAAGTGGATGTAAACACATGCATTATGGTATGAGGTATATTTTGGTATAATGTAAAGCCTATACTAATGCACTGGCTTTACTAACTAAGTTATTTTTTTGTAATATATATAAATGAGCCAGGGATTGGTGGCAATGGATTTTAAGCTGGGATTATGCGACATTAAGCACATTCAACATGTCAGTAACAAAGGCTATATTTGTCTCATTTTGGATGCTGCATTTCAAGGGAGAATGTTGTGCCAACATGTTTCTCAAATTATTAAGATGATGTGATTACCAATTCTCATCACAAATGCACACCTTTCCATTGGTAACAAACTATTGCACCATTCCTTGTCAATGCCAGGAAAACTTTGTTATCTATGTTTTGTGTAGTTAAACCTGGATACAATTTCACATACTTTCAGGAGATAGTCCTCATTTGGGTCATTGACACTGGGTCATAATCACAACACAACAAACACCCTTTCGATCACAATTCCTATGCGCTAGATAACCACTAGCAGTTCAGGTGCCCTTAAGCCCAAGTAAGCAAACAAACAAGATCACAATTCAATGATCCTTCTCGCAGCAACTTCTATCTGCAAAATCGAAACATTCTGAGTTATCATAAGAAATTATCATAGTACTGCAGAAGAACATTTATATCATAAGTACATTTATAAGTAATGAATAACTGGAAATGCCTAACCTTACTAACTTAGCAATGTAATACATAAACAACATAGACATTAAGTGATCAGGCTTAATAAGAGCCACAAGGGCTCATCTGAGTTAAGCTTATAAAGGAGAGATATTAGAAGACAAGAGCAAAGGACATCAACACACTCCAATCAATACCATATCCCAGTTCCAATTGAACTATCTACCCTAGCATATCTGGCACTATTCACTTGATATTGCATACCACTCTCCTCCACACTCATGGCCCCATCGATAATTGTAAAACTCCCTCACCCATGCCTGCTTAAAGGAACCTGCACAGTGCACGCCTACTAGCATAAATGTCACGCCTTCCACCACTATTCTTTTGTTCCTGCTGCACAATTTATAACTAAAAACAAGATTCTCCAACATAAGGAATGTGTCCACACTAAGAGAATGCTGACCAACTGAAAAGTACACATTTGCAACAGAATTTAGTGGGCACATCATCTTACCATATGAATATATAAATGTGTTATTCAAATATTTTGCTCTCGAAATCAGGTTAGCTCCCTAAAATACAAATTTATCAATATGTGATAGGTCAGTGACTACATCGTTCTCACCTAGTTGGGTTCCAAATTTGACTGCATGGAAATAATAAGTAATAAATAGCATGATTTGAATTCCATAACATGGGGTGTGTTAGACTTACTGGCACTAAAAATCAAAATCACTGGAGAAAATGTGAGGCTGAGGCTGGAAGTGGCACATCAGTTCTGTGTTGTCCTCATTTGAAATGTCATGCTTTGTTGTTGGTTGACATTGCTTAATGTGTTCTTGGCATGGTCGCTGTATGACCGAAGCAGTCGATGCGCCCCAAAGCCCAAATAACCAACCAATGGGTATCTTGGCATGTGCCATAAGGCACCATGGAGACTGCTGTAGAGCACAAGGTTGCTCTCATTTAAGCTCATGCAGCTTGCACAGGTTATGTAACCTTTTCTATGCAAGGTTATTATAACTTGTCATCCCAATAGTTTGCTCTTTGTATTTTTCATATCCTTTCCAGTAGTTTATGTTAGGGGTAGGTGTATGTGAGGTTTATTAGCAAGTGAAAACGTTTATGTGATGTAATATTTGGCTGTATTGCAAAAATTGGCATTTTATGCTATGGTCAAGCACTTAGCTAGCATAATTATCAGCTGTTTCCACCAAACCATAGCCTCTGCTATGGTACGGTGCCACAGACAGCATATGCCTGGCCTGAATTTCGAGTCACCCCTATGCTCTATAATGCTGGGGGTCATAGACAAGACAATGTGCATGGTGAATGTAGTCATAGTGTGCATACTGCATGTCACCTTTCGCCACAATGTTTTAGTTATTCAGGCTCTGGTGTCACACTATTTAGCAACCGATCTCATGACAGGACGGAACTTTTTCTGATACTTCGCTGACATCAAAAGTTCATGGAGATTCCACTCGCACTAGTATAATTTTGATTGAAATGATATCTTCACATTTACATTAGCAATCTATGTCGCTGGCAAGATGCTAACCTGGGCAACCATCCTGATTGGGTCCGGAGGTATAGCTTCTCGGTATTTCTGCACAAAATGACATTAATGGGAGCATTGCACCTGCACGGCGTGGCCAGCCAACATCAATTTGAACAAAGAAATGTTGGTAAAACCTCATGATAAGCTTATCCGCCCGATGACCATACACCACTGCTATTAATGCTTGTTGATTCACAGAAGATAAGTGTCGAAATTCGGAAATTGCGGTGGAAAACGACACAACATGACAATGGACAAGTTTCATGTCGGGACAGGCCATTTTTTTCTCAAGTTTCACGAATGCTTTTTAATTTTAAGGACGGTGGTGGCATTCATTTTTTAATCTCTAAATTACTTAGGTAATTCAAAGAAGCACCTCAGAATGCCATGCTTAGTGATTGGTCAAAATATTTGTGACGTCACATCTGTAGAGATCAGCGATGATTGACTACCGCCCATTATATCTTCCATTTGGGAAGCTGCCAGTTAGAAATGATCGCCAAAGTTTAAGCTTGGATCACATCCGATCGTCAGGGGCAAATAGATCGTAGAAAACGACGCTATTTTTCTTGTTTGTGCTGATGTATACAAATGCAACCGCAAGTAAGCCAGAAGCAATGTTCATCGGCCTCCCGACGGCCGACAAGATGAGGATGTAGTCGAGCGATTTTGCACAGTCCGCTGATCTCTGCTAGTGGCCCTGCTTGCTGCGACGAACATTTATATGTATATGTACCACTGGTAGACAGGGGTACGAGTATTTTGATAGGCATGGGCACGCCTAAGGATGAGGGGGGGGGGGACTGGAACCAGAGTACTTTCCTCAGAATTGTAAACATTGACGTTTTTCACATCAAAGTTTAGCTTGAAAACTTATTATATCTTCCAATTTTGTGATAACTCCAAAAAGTATACTTTTTACAAAGATGGTAACTGTGACTTGTTAGTATCCATTTTGTCGGAAACATGGATGTCCACAGCCCTTTCATATTAGCATAAAGTGAAGAGAATCGACATTTTCTAGCTGACTGCTGCATTCTGAAGATGGCAAGACATTTGGTAAATTTGTGCTTCAAAGTAATTTTTGAATTCTTGGAATTTCTTTTTCCAGCACAATGTTCATGAATGTGGTCAACATGATGTTGCTACTCGTTTTCTCTGCAAATGCACACTTTTCAGTTGGCTGGCAAAAGAACACCAAAAGTTGGCTTGGGGATGGGTAACATAGCAGAAAAATAATGCAAAAAAGAGAAAAAGTGCAGCATAGCCTAACCTAGCATAACCCAACCTCCCATGGAAAAAATCGAAATAGTTGCACAAAATTCAAGCAATTTTTCCTCTTAAAAATTACTCGAAAAACCAAACCTAATGTACCATGGTCTATACTTTCTTTAATACAAAATAATTCGTTTCAAAAATCAAGATTAAAAACCCAACCAAACCTGACATAGCCATACCTAACAACTTTGCTTCATGCAGGTAAAATGTATGCAACATTTGTGTCGTGAATGCCTTAAAGCACAATGCCAGACTGCCATTACATTTTGCAACAAACTGCAGAAACCACAGCAGTAGCATATTTGTACTGCTTTTTTCAAGCTCAGCCAAATTCCACAATATTCCTGACATTCCATGTGCAAATTAAGCCAACAATCCTTGTCCTCCATCTAAAATCCATAGCAGTTATAGTTAATGAATCACTTCAATTTTCCATTTGATAATAATCCCTTTTCACATTTATCTCCATCGACATCATACAATATGGCAGCAGTTGTAGAAGGCATCTTGTTCACTTTGCATCATCGAAATGTTGCTTGAAGATGTTGCATGACATTGGCCTACACCCGCTGATCACGGATTATTTTGCTCTACATCTACCTACATATTATTTATTACGTCAGCCTACACCTGCGGGTAGCTGATTATGTCTGCCTACACCTGCGGGTAGCTGATCATGTCAGCCTACACCTGCGGGTAGCTGATTATGTCTGCCTACACCTGCGGGTAGCTGATCGTGCCTGCCTACACCTGCGGGTAGCTGATCATGTCAGCCTACACCTGCGGGTAGCTGATCACGTCAGCCTACACCTGCGGGTAGCTGATTACGTCAGCCTACACCTGCGGGTAGCTGATTATGTCAGCCTACACCTGCGGGTAGCTGATTATGTCTGCCTACACCTGCGGGTAGCTGATTATGTCTGCCTACACCTGCGGGTAGCTGATTATGTCTGCCTACACGGACTGATCATTGATTGCATGAACTGCTACACATGCACAATGCCTGCAAGTAAGCTAATTAAATCCCTGCAAGTAAGCTAGTTAAAATTCCACAACATGCCTGGCAATCCATATAATGATCAACCTAAGAACATGTGTACCCTGTCTAAAATCCATAGCGTATAGGAAAATCATCCATGCAATTTGTAATTGATAGCAGTCCCTTTTTGCAATATCTCCACAGACATCATCAATATATTGCAGTAATTGGAGCGGGTATCTTACCCACTCTGTTCCATCACAATACTGCTTGAAGGTATGCTATGACATCTGCCGAACTATCGCAATACACATGTGCATTTCAACTGTATCTCTATGTATTTGCCCATATATTTTACTAATCTTGTGATGTGAGATGTGCAATATTCACAAGTTAAAATAAAGTTGGCATGCTATTCATTGATCATTTATCAAATACTTACATTGGGATGCAGCATGCAGTTTACCCTACTATGGAATGGCAATTATGGAACTAGGTATAAACAGTTTCTGTTTTGCTGAAGGGAAGCCATGGTATTTGTTCAGCTATGCCACACAAAATGTATGTCATTGTCTTTTCCATTATTCTACTCATTTTACCCATAAGCATAGTACAAGCTTTTGCTGTTTGTACGCACCACATTAAGCCGGATTTGAAACAAAATGTTAGTTGCTGTATTACCCCCATAATGTATTACATACCCTTCCAAGCTTCATATTTTCGTTAAAAAATTGGTAACATTTCAGTATCACAAGCCCTCACCTTAGTATTCATGATGCGAGTCGGTTGAAAAACTTCGCATGGAACAATCCAACGTATGGTTCCCTGTGTTTTTAAGGCTTGCCGCTTCAAGACCGCCACATATGTGACGTCATTGCTACGAGCAGGTTTTTAAATCCATGGCAACTAAGTGAAATTATTAAATTATGCCGTGAATGCTTCTCCTGTGACAAAAACATTTCAGTTTTGTCTACGAAGTATTATTACCATTTTGTTCGCAACCAAAAACCATTACGTGAAACTTCTCCCTTACCTACATCTTAATTAAGACGTAAGTCAGCTGTTTGTTGGCATCTGCCATAGGTCTATATCAATACACCCGATAAATGGATACGTACTAATAAAACAGCTGGGGGATGTGCATATACTAAGCATCATGATATACGGTTGCTTTCAAGATGCATTATGCACCATCTGACATCTAAGTTATATCTTTGGCAACACATTTTTTTACATCTGATGTTCAGGTGAAAATTAAGTTGAACACACTGCAGTCACCCAACGAAGCTTCCTCATGGTAGATTTGTGGTAGTTCGCCAAAGGTGGCCTTTTAATGTGAAAGGAGTACGGCTATAAATGTATAAGTCTTGTTTGCATTCAGCGAAAGGAAAAAACTTACTTTTGTTGGCATAGCAACCTAATAACCCTAGTCTTATGCTTTTATGATGATTATGGGCAGGTTTCATGGCAAAGCAATTTTTGATGAGTTATTTTCTGTTTTGTTTACTTTCCTAGTGATACTGCCGCTCAGGGGTGGAGTCTCATGTAGTTTCGGTAGTGACGGTGCAGCACCAATATAAATATTGTTGTTGCAATATCTTGACTGACCTAATAGCCACCTTCACCGGTGTTTGCTCTTTCAGCTTGCATAGGACAGCAAGATTACTTTAAAGAACCATGGTTCTTCAATGGCAAATGTGGCCAGATATTTCAGAGTACACCAGGTCCTTTTCATTGGCATAGGCCATTGCTATTTGACAATGCAACACGAATAATTTTCATGATTAAACATTAAGTGTACACCATTACATGACTTAAATGTTGTCGGTACCAATATTTCTGGATAGCCTCCATATATGATGCTATTTATATTTGATAGCTTTGCTGCTTGCCAGTGATGGTACGGTTGTAAACAATGTACTTTTGCCAAAAATCCTCATGACTTTATATGCTCATATTGCAGGAGCTCTGGACTCAGGAAATATTTTTTTAAAATATGTTAATATTTGTGAAGTTATTGCAATATGTGGCATGAATCAACTTCAGATAACACTTCACAAGTATGGCTTGTCCTTTCTTGTCATGATTTAACCCATGATGTCGACCATTTTCCTCCATCCCGAATGCTGGTAATCATTGTGTGGGTCAGACTTGGATGTCAAGATGCATGTTTAGTGTATATCTATATTGTACATGTGCAAACCACATGGTGGTGGGATCAAGAATGTAAATTTATCAAGCTGATTGATTATGTAGGTACTCGATGGCATTTTACTTCTGGTGTTTTCACTGAACACCCATTTTATCATTGGTATGGTCAACGGTATGACTAGGTAAGCATTTCCATAAAAACAGGTGCTTCCCTGGGAAAGTGGACCAGACCTGAAAGGTCACCTGTGCATGCAATATTATTATTATTATTATTATTATTATTATTTTTTTTTTTTTTTCCTAAATCTTTAGCTGAGGCAAAGTGCCATCTGCTAGAGATTGCTACGTTGAAGAAGGAGTTACGTTAATTCTTCTTCAGAATTACGTGCATTACGTTCTTCCCGTGCATCGGTTCTCATCTGTGCACTGTGCAATTGTTTCAAATCACGCTCCCTTTCCCCATCGCTATCGCTGCTTCACTGGAAAACGGGGACCTATAGCCAGCTCGGCTACCTGGTCCCGTTCCACGATTCAATTATGCGTCAAACTACTCTAAACTCCAAAACTACTCTGTTCTTTATTTCCTTTCCGAACTTCCGTTTTCCGATCCTTTCATATTCTTATATCCCACTGACCGGTCCTGCTTCCTGGTGCCGTCCCTCCGTCCAATTCCCTTATCTCACTCCCCAGTACCGTCCCCAGATTCCCTTTGCCGGTCCAGTTCCCTTTAATTTGCCAGTCAACTTTTACTCCTTCGACTTTTTACCTTTAAACCCTCCGACTTTTCATGTCGACTTGCATTGCGTTTAACCTTTTCCCATTCGACTATCATCCTTTCGACTTTTTGGTCCGCTTAATTTTCCAATTTGACTCTCTTATCCCTTCGACTTCTTTTTGACTTTGTCCATTCGACTTTTGTCGCTTCGACTTTAAGTCCGTTTTACTTCTTTTTTTTCCGTTCGACTTTTATCCCTTCTACGTTTCTTCTTTTGACTTTTTGTTCTTTTGAATTCTCGTCCATTCGACTCATCGCTTCGAATTTTAGCCCGTCGGACTTTCTCCATTATACTTTTATGCTTTCGACTTTTTTACATTTGACTTTTAACCCTTCTAATTTTCTGCCTCGACTTTTTGCCATTTCGACTCTTCGGCTGTTGGACTTTTATCGCTTTGGCTTTTATTCATTCGATATTTTTTGTCCTTCAACTTTTTGTCTTTGGATTTTTTGTCCTGTAATCGGCAATGATGTACGGGAAGCGAGCCCAAATTTCACGTTCATGCGACGAACCGTTCTGGAGCTGCCGCTGACACACAGCTCAGTGGTGACATAGCACACCCCCCCTCGCGACAGTCCGCAGGTGTGTGAGCTCTGGTTAACACTCGCACGTCCGGCGGTCCGCGCCAACTTCGCATGTCCGGGGGGGGGGGCAGATGTCTGCCCCCCCTAAGATCTCGAGAACTATGCTAGGTAGCGACAAACGGAAAACGTCTTTGGATAGCTGGTGACAAGCTCTATCGCAAGTATTTCGGTCATTTTCTCGCTCAGGTCAATATTTAGGCCGCTGGGTCATCATATGTCAAATTCGACCAGATCGGGTGGGACCCTCAGATATTGGCACATATCTCAGGACCTGTAAAAGATAGAAACAAACTGCAAATGTTATTCGACAGCCCTTGAAATGTGCTATCGACATACGCTGTGTAATTTAAGGTCAGGTCAACAGATGGGTCATCGAAACAATGACCTCAGGTCAAGGTCATGGGGTAGAGTAGGGAGGTCATGTAATATATTAATCGACACGTCTTGGCGATACAAGCACAATGACGGTAATTTCAGCCTTCTAGCTCAATGCATTGCGATATAATGCGCAGAAATGTGCTAGTGATTTCAGGTGACCTCAGCTGACCTTGGTGGGGCCACTGAGCAAAAATGTCAGCGATAGCATTGCGAATAGCTTCCAACTACACGCCATAACGGTTGGAGGTCATTCCGAGAGCAAATATGTAACCAGGAAACATTTGTATATTTTTCCATATGCCTATAATGGGTAAGCCATGGCCACGACCTGACCTCAGGTCAACGCTACGAAAAAACCGTGATATACATATTATAGACCCTGATAAGATCATGACGTGATATAAGTTTGAAATGAATCGCCCAATTATTGTGGGAGTGATGCCACCTAGAACTCGGAGGGACGTTAGGTCACTTCGCCTGACCTGGTGACCTGACTTGAGATGACCCAGGGTCAAATTTTTTTGAGGATATGCGGAAAAGACCACTGAGCAGCCATGCGGGGTTTGGCCTTGCTAACCCGATTAGTATGGCGGCAATGTAGGAAAAACCGCAGGGGGGGGGGTTGATATCCGCCCCCCCCCCGGACGTGCGCGGGTTAAAAGTGGAAAGTAGCCCTGACATACCAAATGTTCGCACAGCTGAATTACTCATGATCGTGTTATTCCCGTTTCAGTTGAAGAACTGACTCAACTGGAGCGTCACCTCGTCGGGAAGGGGACGGTTTTGATGACTGAGCCACCAGCAGTGCACTTCTGTATAATTAGGGAAGGGGCCTGCTATCATGACAGTGAACGAGGACATAGAGGCTGTGATGAGGTACATCATGGCCCACTCTGTGTTCAATGTCAGGTATGGTCGCAAGGCAAAGGGGTTTGGAATTGTGTTTTTTTCTGAAAAAAAGTGGTTCTTGAGATCGACGATGGTGTGCAGCTGCCTGTCGAAGTCGTGAAAGTGGTGCAGGAGATAATGCACCTCTGCGAGTAAACGCTAACCGGCGACGAATGCTCACGCGGTGTTGCATTTTTACCTATCTGGTGTATGCAAACAGAAGATCACCATATTTGTTTTATAAGCTGCCTTGTCAACGATCCGTTTCACCGTCGCTCATGTGGTGGTGTGTCTGACGTGTTAAAGCAGAACAAATATGCTTCGTTTATTTGGAAGAATCCTTGTCAATGTTGTATGCGCCCGGCGCTCATGTGGTGGTGCATTATCGCGTGATGAAGCAGAACACATCTTTTGCTTAGTTTGCAGCATGCCTTGACATTTTATCCGGCCGGCGCTGTTGTATAATGGTTTATGGATATGGCTGATGCCATGTAACGTGATGCCAAGTGTAATATTGTTCATATTGGTTTATCATTGTCATTGGACACCTGTTGGTTCGTTGTGAATAATTGTTTGGATGCTGGCGGGGTTTTCGACTACGAACCGCTTTTCGTAACTTTTTTTCCGTGTATCTTTTTACCCCAACATGAACGTCTGAAGGATGGCGTTAAAAAAAACACGCAAAATCGATTCGTTTTCAGACTGCGTTGGAATACACTAAGCAGGTTTATTTTGAACACAAATTACGAGTAGCGATACACTAAATTATGGGTAGATAAACACTAGAAACCGTGTGAACAAACATTAACACGGGGTAAGTGAATCATACTATCGGGCAAACATACCTTAACATCGGGTAAATACAAGACATCACCGGGTAAATAAACATCAGCATTGGTAAGCGAACACTAACTACTAAGCAAGTGGACACTAAAAATCGCGTAAATCTACTTGAAAGGACGGGCAAATTAACACGCTTAAATGGTTTTGTTTTGTGACTGGGCAAAATCACCGAATAGCGTGTGAATTTTTGATGTGTGCAGGCTGAAGAAGACACTGATTTGGTGATCAGCAGTGATATGAACTGTAGCGAAATCTAGAAGTGGTGAAGTGGGCATATCTGCACTATTTTTGTTCTATGTTTATAGCGCACTCACTTCTGAAGAATAAGATGAACCACATAAAGGCCACATGGTTGTAGCTTTGTATGATCTTGGGAGGGTACTTCCCCCCCCCACCCAATGCTAGTTGTGCCCCAACCGAATACGTTCAATTTTTAACATGGGGGACCCTATGTAGCATTCCCACAATCTATTTGGGCGTGCCCATTAAAAAAACTAATCATCATGCTAAAAAATTGAGGTGAGTACACTTTGCAGTTTCATCATGTGCACATGTTGACTTGCTTTGTCTTCTGCACTGGACCATACATACAAAACAAATGATAATTATTAATTGATATGTCAAATTACAGCACACTCTATAAGCTAATCTTGCTTCTATTGGGTGTATCCATAAATATAATGGTATTATTGTGGCTTAATGTGCTCACGATATGTTTTACACAAATTGTCCTTAGCAAAGCAAAACAACAGGTTAGGCTATATTTGATTGTGAAAACGTGCTCATTTTTATTTCAGACAAAAATATGATTTTTTTCTCTGAAAAAAAGGAAATGCCAGGTTAGTTTGCTTCACATTTTATTATTGAACACACAAATTGTGCTTATATTGAACAAATATTTTTTAAAGAGGTAGGATAAACCAGGCTAGGTTATGTAAGGTATTAAAATAGTAGTACACTATTTTGCTTTCTAACTAAAAATAAGCATTTCTGATAGGAATCAGCGGTCACATCATCCTAATCATCTGATAAATATGGTATTGAAACATGCTGCTCTCCAAACCCAATGATTCCTTGAAAATGCAATTTGCCAATAAAATTGAATTCCTTCGTACTATAGCACCAATATCATGGACAGATTGTCATATATCATATTTTTCATTAGTTTCAAGTAATTTATAACACTTTTGGTCAATGCAACAAGTCCTGCTTATCACAAAACATGGGTCCTGATCGAAATAAATCAAGCCAATGGAAGTGACCAGATGAAATTGGTAAATAACAAACGCTTATAGTGGAAGAACCAAAACATTTTTTTTTCATAAAGATTCTACAAGTCTGCAGTGTGGCAAAATGGCTAACATGATATGTTAGACCGATAAATATTGTGCATAAAATACTGTACCAAACAGCTTTATATGGCTGGGTAATTGATCCCCTCACCCCTCCAGAGAAGAAAATCAGCACCAAAAATTGCACAAGGTGTCACAGTATTTTTTGCTTGCACATGAGCAAAGCACCCTCAAGGTTGCCATATTTTGCAGACATGATGTTGGTCAGTAGAAATACATTCAGTCTTACCTGCACCTCCTGGAGCAATGTGTCATGACTGCCACCGGCCTCCTTCTCCAAAGGTTGTTTTTATCAGCCGGATAGGTAAACCGGCACGCTTTGCCTTCACATGCCTTTTCAACGATCCTGACTCGCCATGAAATGTGCAGCCAGGATAGCTACGAAACGCCTTTTTCTCATGCTGGTAGTATCATATTGGCACTGACACTTTGGGTATGTATTGCACTAAGGTTTCTTCCAAGTGCCACTTCAGTTAGGTATGACCAGGGTCGGATTTATGTCTTGGAATTCTGGAATTGGAGAGAGAAACTATGTGGCATTACAGGTTGGTATGGAGCAGAGGACTTTGAGGATTTTTCTTTTAATCTGAATCATGGATTATGAGAGGAAAATTGTGAGCATTCCAAGTTGGATAGTGATGTGATTTGTTTATGTCATCAAAACTCTTTTTGTGCTTTTCACGGTCATGTTCCGTGTTTCCATGTTCTCATGATCATGACCAAACAGCAAGATGACCAGTCATTGCCAAACTCAATTAATCTTTTGGAAAAAAGGAGTAGATAACTTCCCTGAGATAATAATATTCTGAGCGGCCAACATCAATGACAAGGCCATGTTTCCAATACTTGTCCTCACTCTCAGAGACGAATCACCACTTACGGAAACATACACAAGTTTAGCTTCAGCAGCGCTTTGATACTTATTGGGTAGATACGTACACACTAAAACCAGCTTTGAAAACAAACTGCGCCGGAAAACGGAAATGTTGTGTCGGGTTCAATCTCTGGACGGGGACGGGACACTGTCCCGTCCCAGTCTGCCGTTTGAGATTTCCGAAAGTGACGTCTGGTAGCGGTTGCGGGCATCGACGAGTGCAATTCGGTTCTGTGACGGCGAGCGGTCCGGACGTATAAGTATACGGGGCATAAGCGTCGCACCGGTAGATCAGGGAATATATACGGATTGTCTTGTTCTAGTGTTTTTTTTTTTTTATGATTCTGTGCTTGGGCTGCTGCTAGTGAATTAGTAAGTAAAACTAGACTGGGATTATATACACAACTGAAAACTTACTAGCTGATATAGAATAGATTGGGGACCTGGACTGGGTGTGTCATGGAGAATGTAAATAAATTGATCCAAGAGGGAATACAGAAAATTGAAATGGAGCTTAGAAGAGAGATGCAGGACATGAAGGAAGAATGCAGAAAAATCAAAGATGAGATGAAACAATTAAAGGAGGAAAACAAACAACTAAAAAAGGAACAAGTGGACACAAACAGTCAGGTGGATGAAATTGAGAAATATAGACGGAAGGATTATCTGATTTTGGGTGCCCATCTGCTCCACGACCTTGGAGCACTCCAATGAAACTCCTTTTCGCTTGCAAACACATCTCACCTGCGACAACCAAGCGTAAAACTGCAAGATTTTAAAGTCACTTAACGTTAGGCAAAACAATTATCTAGCTTTACAATCAGATAGCGCCAAAACACTTTATGAAAAAACAGCGCTTCATTCTGCTTTTCAAATCACTTCCTGAATAACTATATTCAGACGCATAGCCATTACTCTTTTATTTAGATCCTTTTTATTTACAAACCACCTTCTATGCTGAAACAGACGGTGACAAAAATGAAAACATGTTTGTTGAATGTTTGAATGTTTGAACAAATACCATGTAAAAACATATGTGACTGGGTACGTAGCTGAAATGAAATGAATACCAAGTGAAATGAATACTGAAATGAATACCAATACCAGTGGGTAGCGATTTCGTGAGAGGATCCATCACGAGATCCTTCCCCCTGCCTTCACATGCTCCTGTCTTCACAGCTGAGTTGATGGCCATTAGCAAAGCCATTGCATACATGGAGGTTGACGACGAGGATTTTCATGTCATTCTGACGGATTCTCGGAGCAGTCTTTTGTCATTGCGCAGTTTCAACCAACAACATGTCATTGTGCGTGACATTTTATATCAACGTACTTCGCTACACCGCATGGGAAAACAAGTAACACTTTGCTGGATCCCAGCACATGTCGGAATCCGTGGCAATGAGCTGGCAGATCAGGCTGCAAGACGTGCAGCACACGCACCATGTAGTCGCGTGCTTCCATTTCCCGCCAGTGACCATTACCCAATTATTTCATCATTTCTTCCAAGACAGTGGCAGGATAGATGGGGCCAAGTAGCGTCCAACAAATTGAAAGAAATTAAACCACACTTAGCGCTGTGGCCCTCGTCCTTCAGTCAGAGTAGAAGGGACGAGGTGGCCCTGTGTCACCTTAGAATTGGACACACACTATCTACACATAGGTATTTGCTGTGCGGAGATGAAAGGCCAAAATGTATGAGGTGTGACGCAGCACTGACTGTGCGCCGTGTGTTAGCATCTTGCCCGAACTACACGGAGGAACGCAGGCGCCATTTCGGACAGAACACCCTGAGGCTGGTGGACCTACTCAGTGATAATTCGCGAGTTGTGCAAAATAGAGCAATTTTTCGTTTCCATGCGGAAGTAGGATTCCAAATAATATACACACCCGCGTAGATATTGAATTAGTGTCATAGTTTGATTTCTCTCCGGACGTGAAAAGTTGAATTAATCTTGTTATGGGTGCAAAATAAACCAATTGCGGTTGACGCACCCAAAAACCCTAATAAACAAACAAACACGAACTGTCACGATATAAAAGGTCACGGGGTTATTTCCTTTTATTTACATATTTTGTTCGCAGATTCCTTCCCGAATGGATTCCTTGAACTCTTTCGATCCCAAGAATGTATGAGAAAGTGAATTTATGTCTGACGATCTAGAAGATACAGACCGTTAGAGAGAACCATCTTTTCTGACCTCTGAAAACTGCCCGAGGATATAACTCCACAGCAGTTGTCCGATCGGCCTACAAATTGCGCAAACAAGTTCACAACACCTAATTACCCAATACCCATATTTGCATCAACATCTGAGAGATGGGGGTGCCATTTCGACCATTTCACTGGTCGACCTGTCGTGGAACTCCCCATTTACCGTATGTCCTGTAGCGAACAATGCGAACTGTTCGCTAGCTAAGCATTAACAGTTGATGTGTATTAATGTCCTGGAATTCATTTTTTTTGCATAGAGGTAGAAGCAAAATACAGAACAGGAGGAAGGTAGCAGACAGGATGGAGGGCACCAGACAGGAGGGTAGCAGCAGAAGACAAAACACGTGATGACGTCGAAGCAAGTTGGCAATATGATAGGGAAAAGTGGAGGCAAAAGGGCAGAAAAAGATGATATTGACAAATATACACGGCCTCTGCTGGCAAGGCTGTCATGGCACAGGTGTCAGGAATGTAATATGGTGAAAACGTGTGCTGTGTGAGATACAGGAAAAACAGGGTACCCTGTTTTGCCCCTTCCTATCCTGTTTTGCCCCTTCCCCTTATGCTCGAAGCGACAAATTTCCTTTGATCATATCGTTATGCTTGAGCAAGACACCAGAGACGCATTTTGCGATATACGACATAGCGGGAATCTGTTAGTACTGATGAAAAGGATCCTACACATGAGTAAAGTCCACCTCTTGGGTACGCACCAGGGTCGCCTGCCAGCTTCACAGTCACAGCCACCACTCCGATGTGACTCAGGACCTAACGTGCCTGGCGCCGCTCCAGGAAGACTCGACTGCAACCACCACCTTCAACACTCAACATATTTTCAGTTTAAAAATCGGTATTCCCTGAGGAAAAAATCACCCCTTGGAGATGCAAGGTACGAAAAGTTCAGTCTGCTCGAGTGCACCTTCCCCGCTCCACAAATTGTCCCACCCAAGGCGCCCTTCCGAGGGAATGTGCACCCTACCTCTCCGATAACAACTTCCGGATCCACCTTGACGATAATACAATACCGTAACCTGCCACCATAGCTGCGGTTAATTTGCCAATATCTGTCATGTACGTCCTTAGGCAAGTAGCAAGTCTTTTTCTTACCTCCGTGCATTTAAACGTTTTGGTATTATGTCAATATTGGAATCACCAGATCTGATCGAGGTTGATGCACATTAAGCGTACCGGGTACAACTGTTTTCCGCTATGATGGCCATGGGGATTGCTAGCGGCGTTTCATTCTAACGATATTTCAATTGCGACCTCTCCGACGTACATCGGTGGCAAATTCAAGACCACATCTGAATCTGTACCTGATTACAGAGGCAGGATGAGGTAACCGATCTGGCATCATGCATTTTATAAATACGTACCTTGTAGTGACCTCGCGTAACCTATTTTTCTTTGTTTAATCTTTAGCCGAGGCAGAGTGCCACCCGCTAGAGATTGTTACGTTAAGGAAGGAATTACGTTAATCCGGCTTATGTGGCATCCGGTTATATGAATTAAGCAAGAGAGGAAAGATGAGACCCCGGCAAACAAAGAACGTAGCGTAAAGGGTCGATACATACATAGCATACCGGTTCATGTACAGACATACATACATACATACATACATAACAATTAGAAGGACATTTGGAGGGTGGGCAGCTTCGTAGCCTACGAACAGGCTCCACTGCCCACGAAAACTAGAGACAACCCACTGTCCACCTGCGACCTGAAGCGAAGCAGAGGCCCGGCGCCCAGAGCGAGTCGTGGGCGTCCGACCCGACCTTGTATGTGTAGGTGTATGTTAAGTTAAAGCTTGAAAAACCCTGAGAAGGGGAAAACCAAGCTGCTTGGAAAACCCGTAGGTAAAAAACCAAGCACAATTTATCAGGAAAACCGTCCGTTTTGGCCAAATTGGATCGGTCCCTACGACCTAGTGTGAAATAATCTATATGTATGTGTTTTACAACGCTGGAAAGGAAGACGTGTGTAACGAAGTCATATAGCTAACCAGGAGTGCAGAGCGTGTCATATAGCTGTTAACTTCACATCATATCAGATTGAACCAGGTAACGTGCGACAGAGAAATCAGATGAGTTCGGAAATTTTGGTGTCATGTAAAAAGCGGAAAAGTAACACGAGGAGTGCCGGGTGCTCATTCCCGAGGAGAGCCCGAAGCAAAATTTGTGTATGGATGTTGGTGACATATTGTATAATAGCGCGACGATGAGGAACATATGCTGGGCAGGTAAGTAAGATATGGGTTAGAGTAATGCGGACGCGACGTGTGTTACAAAGTGGAAGGCGGTGTGGTCGATAAAAAAATATAATTGTGTGTCAATCCGGTGTGTCCGAGGCGAAGTCTGGCGAGCACCACCTCGTTCAAACGGGAGTGCTGGTTGGAGGAGGGCCAGTTGGAAAGCGTGGGCTTGGTAGCGTGTAGGTGTTTGGTGTTGTGTGATGATGAAGTGTTAACTTGGTTTAACCAGTGTCGGGCCCACCACACCAGGCGGTGACTGTACCATTGCTGGTCCGGGAGCCGTCAGTGTACAATAAGGTGTGTTGTGGGTGGGCCTCTTGATATTAAAAAAAAATTTACTTGGACGTCGATGGGGGTGAGTAGGATTTAAAGGGATACTCAAGTTTGGGTGTTTGATGTGCCAGAATTGTAAAAATGGGGGGGGGGACTCAGTCAGGGGTAACAACGGGAACTTTCAATGTGGATGTGAGAACCTGCTTCAAGTGAATAGCAATGCTGAATTTTTTTTTTTTTTAGCGCAAAACCGGTGGTTTAGACCATGCGACATTGGAGGGGTGATTTAGCTGTGTTGTTGTTCTAAAGTGGTATTTAACGAGATGCAGTGTTCTACGGTCTTGTAGGCTCGGGAGATTGGTCTCACCCCGGAGACTGGGGGTAGGTATGGTGCAATGTGCTTCGGTGATGAGGCGGAGTGCGTGATTTTGTGTGCATTCTATTGATTTGGTGGGTGTGGGAGATATATGATCGAAGATAAACGTATTGTATTTCAGGATTGAACGAATCAGGGAATGTACATTTTTGTTAAGAGTAGTCCTGTCTGCACCCCAGTCTCGACCAGAGATGCAGCGCAAGAGACTAAGACGCGCAGCGCAGCGTTGTTTAACATGGGTAACGTGGAGACCAAAACACAGTTCTTTGTCGAGGATAATTCCGAGATATTTGAAGGAGGTTTGGACGGGATAATTTGATCGCGATAGCGGAGCGGTGTACTAGGTGGGATATGTCTGGGAAGCCCGGAAAAGAGCATAGTGGCCGATTTAGTGGGGGAGATATGTAGCCCCCAGAGGGAGCACCATGAATCAATGTGATTCATGACGAGTTGAACAACATGATTAGCTGATTCTGCCGACGGGTGGGCACACCAAATAGCCAAATCGTCGGCATAGAGATAATATTTTAGAGGGAGAGAAATTATGGGAAGTTGCCCTAATGCGTCGTTCATCATAATGAGAAAGAGAGTTGGAGATAGGACGCTGCCTTGCGGGACGCCTTGATCGAGAGTGTGGGGCGGGGAATAAATGTTGCCGTGCGGACGACGAAGGAGCGATTTTCTAGAAAGTTACCAATAAAGGAGGTCATTCTGCCCGTGATATCAATTCGGTGTAATTTAGTTAGAAGGGCAGAACTGTGTACTATGTTAAAAGCGGATTTTAGATCTAAAAGGGCGATAGCTTCGGATTTTTTCCCGAAACCACGCTGGATTGAATCAACAACTTCGATTAGGGTGTCAGTGGTGCTTCGCCTTGGTCGGAAGCTGCTCTGAAACGGGGAGATAATTTTGTTGTTTTCGAGATAGACTCTGATTCGTCCATTGACCATGCGGTCAAATATTTTGCAAGCGCAACTAGTGAGAGAGATAGGACGATAGCTAGAGGGCAGGTGTCGAGGTTTGGAATGCTTAGGAATAGGGATGATAGTACTAGCAGACGAAGAGGGTGGGAAAGTGCCGTCAATCCATAGTTTATGTAGTGTCGAAAGGAGGTTGTCTTTACCGGAGTCAGATATATTTTGAAAGAAGAGGTATGTATGGGCGCTGTATGACCAACGCAGTCGATGCGCCCATAAGCCCAAATAACCAACCAAAGAAGAGGTATGTCCTTTAATCAGGTCCAACAGCCCTATTGCATACTTTTGAGAGGGATATATTTAGTTCATAGAGGGTAAAGGGGCGTTGTAGTTTTCAGAGTTGTCGGAGCCGAAGTGACAAGTGGCAAGAGTGTCGCGAATGAAAGAGGTGGTGTGATGTGAGTATTGAATGTTTGAAGATATGTCAGAGTAATAAGTGGCGAAGTGTTCCGCGACGTCTGTGGGCTCTGTTGTGTTCTGTTTGTTAATTGTCAGTTGTGGAAATGCGCAGTGTGGGGCTCTGCCATTGGAGAAGGAGCGAAGTTGATTCCAGATTTGGGAAGGGGAGGGGGTGAATCGGTTGAATGTGTTGGAATAGATTTGCCAGCTGTGTTTTTTTTTGGCCGAAACAATAATTTGCTGACAACGTAGTTTTGCCTCGCGGGCTTCTACCACGTTTTGTTCGGTGAGGTTTTTCAGAAATGTCCCTTCAGCCCGCCGCCGTGAGGCGACGGCTCGTTTGCATTCGTCTTTCCACCACGGCACGGTTTTACGGTCGGGGGGGGGAGTGTATAATTTCTGTTTTGAGAATAAAGGGTATAACCAAAGATATTAAAATTATATGGATCATGTTTGGCGCCATCGGGTCTCCTGAGCGGCGTCAATCAATGTTTAAAAAAATTGATATATTCCTTGAATTCTGCCCAATGGGATATGAGAGACCTCGTATTCCATTGGAGCAATAATTCCGTGGTGGATGTCTGCATTAGTGGTGTTGGTGCACACGCCCTCGTAGGCGTGTGTGTGGCGTGGAGGGCGTGACAGAGTCGTCCGTCTCGCATGAGTCGGACGACCCCGGTGTAGAAGAGAGAGGCTCCCCAGGGGGTTCGGACTCGGGGAACGGGAGGGGTGGCTGTCCTCGGGTGACAGGGAGGGGAGGCGACCCTGAGGGGGCGGCGTGGATGAGGCCCTTGCCCAGGTGGGCGGAACGGCCTGGTGGCGGTGGGGGGGGGGGGGGGCGTCAGAGCAGCCCGCGATGGAAGCGGGACGTGCGGCCGGCGGCGGCGCTGCCTGGTGGTAGAGGTGGGGGGCCAAGAGGAGACAACGCGCGAAAGCTTCGAGACGCAGCCGCCAGAGCGGCGACACATGCGAGAAGGACATGAATTGCCCGCCGCATAAGCCGAGTCCATGCCTTTCGCTTGTGAAGAGCGGGAGATTGTGAAGAGCAGGAGAAGAAGCTTCCTAAGATTAATTATTTGGTGTTGGTGAGTTCGATGCTGCGTTCCTGGTTTCTCATATAGGTAATGGACAAGTTTCATGTAATGGGTTTTTGGTTGCGAGAAAACGGTAATAATACTTTGTAGACAAAACTGAATTGTTTTTGTCATAGGAGAGGAACTTACAGCATGATTTAATAGTTTTACTTAGGGGTTGTCGTAGATTTAAAAACCTTCTCGTAGCAATGACGTCACATATGTCGTGGTCTCGAAGCGGCGAAGCCTGAAACACACAGGGAACCACAGGGAATACGTTTGATTGTTCCATGCGAAGTTTTTCAACCGACTCGCGTCATGGATAGTGAGGCGAGGGCTTGTGGTATTGACATGTTTTCAATTTTAACGAAAATATGAAGCTTGTAAAGGTAGGCGATCTATTATGGTGGTAATATAGCAACTAACATTTTGGTTTGAAATCCGGCGCAATGCGGTGCGTAAAAACAGCAAAAGCTTGTACTATGTTTATGGGTAAAATGAGGAAAATTATGGAAAAGACAGTGAAATAAATTATGTGTAGCATAGCTGAACAAACACCATGGCTTCCACTCAGCAAAACAGAAGCTGTTTATACCTAGTTCCATAATTTTCATTCCGTCGTGGGGTAAACTGTAAGCTGCATCTCAATTTAAGTAATTGATAAATGATCAATGAATGCCAAGTTTATTTTAATTCGTGAATATTGCACATCTTAAATCACATGGTCGGTAAAATATATGGGCAAATACATAGAGATGCAGTTGAAATCCACATGTGTATTGCGATAGTTCGGCAGATGTCATAGCATACCTTCAAGCAGTATTGTGATGGAACAGAGTGGGTTAGCGACCTGCTCCAATTACTGCAATATATTGATGATGTCCATGGAGATATTACAAAAAGGGACTGCTATCAAATGACAACTTGCAGGGATGATTTTGCTATACGCTTCGGATTTTAGACGAGGTGCACATGTTTTCAGGTTGATCGTTACATGGAATGCCAGGCATGTTGTGGAATTTTAAGTACCTTACTTGCAGGGTTATATGCATTGTGCATGTATAGCAGTTCATGCAATCAATTATCAGTCAGTGTAGGCAGGCGTGATCAGCTACCTGCAGGTGTATTCACGAGACAAATTTAGCATACATTTTACCTGCATAAAGCAAAGTGGTTAGGTTTGGCTATGTCAGGTTTCGCTAGGTTTTTTATCTTGAATTAAAACAAAATTCCTAAAGAAAGTTTATGCCATGTTACATTAGGTTTTGTTTTTCGAGTAATTTTTGTTAAGAACAAAAAGTGCTTGAATTTTGTTATTTTTCGATTATTTTTTTCGATCGGAGGTTAGGTTATGCTATGCTACGCTTTTCTTTTTTCCATTATTTTTGTACTATATTACCCATTTCCAAGCCCACTTTTGGTGTTATTTTACCAGCCAAATGAAAAGTATGCATTTGCAGAGAAAATAAGTAGCCATATCATATTGACCACATTCATGAACATTGCACTGAAAAAAGGAATTCCAAGAATTCAAAAATTACAGTCACAGTTCCCATCTTTGTAAAAAGTATACTTCTATGTTGTATATATTTTCACATAAATGGAAGATAGAGTAACTGTTTTCAAGCTAAAACCGTTTTCAAGCTAAACCTTGATGTGAAAAAATGTCAGTGTTCACATTTCGGAGGAAGGTATTCCGGTTCCAGTCCCCTCCCTCATCCTTAGGCGTGCCCACGCCTATCAAAATACTCGTACCCCTGTCTACCAGTGGAAGATATACATATAAATGTTCGTCGCAGCAAGCGGGGCCACTAGCAGAGATCAGCGGACTGTGCAAAATCGCTCGACAGCATCCTCATCTTGTCGGCCGTCGGGAGGCCGATAAACATTGCTTCTGGCTTACTGGCAGTTGCATTTGTATACATCGGCACAAATAAGAATAATAGCGTCGTTTTCTATGATCCATTTGCCTATGACGTTCGGATGTGATCCAAGCTAAAACTGTCGTTGATTATTTCGAACTGGCAGCTTCCCAAATGGAAGATATAATGCGCGGCAGTCAAGGATCGCTGAGCTGTACAGATGTGACGTCACACATATGTTGACCAATCATGAGGCGTGGCATTCTGAGGTGCTTCTTTGAATTATTCAAGTAATCTAGGGATTTTTATGAAATAAATGAATGTCACCATCGTCTTTAAAATTAAAAATCACTAGTGAAACTTGAAGAAAAACACGGCCTGTCCCGACATGAAACGTGTCCATTTATGTCTCTGGGTAGAGCCAGTGGCCTTCCGAAGGAGGGACAAAGGGGACGGTGCCCCTTTGTTCCACGATCCCTGAGAGATTGTTGTGGCTCCCAAGAATATCGCCAATGTTCGGAAAATTGCGCCAGACCGCTTAAAAATCCCGCTGGGCATCCAGGGATCGCACCGGAGCTCATGGAAAAAATCACATTGCGGGCCCCAAGAAGTTGCACAGGGACCCCTGCAAAATGACTCTGGAACCTCAAAATTGCAACGAGTCCTTGACGCTTACATTGGGGCCCCAATAATCGCGTCATGGCTCCCAAAAATTACCCTGGGGTTGCCAAAAATTGGGACCGGGGCCTCTGAAAATACCATTAGGGCCCAAAAAAGTCGCGCCAGGCCCCATTCAAATCACGCTGGGGGCCATGAAGTCGTGCGGTGGTCATCGAGAATGATGCTGGGGGACCCAAAGACTGGCCGGGCCCCTAAAAATCACGCTGCGGGCTCAAAATGTCCAGTCGAGGAACCCTGAAAATCGCGGTGGGGCCCCACAAAGCCGCATCGGGGCACCTGAAAATCAAGATGAGAGCCTCAAAAGTACACGCCGGGAGCCCTGAAAATCACACGCCCCCCCCAAAAAAAAAGTAATGCGGTGGTCCTTGAAAATCACGTTTGTGGCCCCAAATTTCGGACTAGGGCCGGGTCACTGAAAATCAAGGTAGGAGCTCAAAAGGTCGGGGAATACCCATGTGCCGTGCTTCCACCATTTGCATGATGGGCGGACGTGGCCCCCTTGGCTCCTGGATCTACCGCTTATGAGACCTGTATATTGTGTGATGTGATCTGAATTGTGTACCTGATTTCCTCAGCGGTTGGTGTGATGTTTCGTACCTTATGCATGACATCGTTTACTGGTTGATCTCTTATTCCATTCCATCATGTATGCAGCATATATTTTTTGCTTACCATCTGTTTTTGTTGTCATGTGCAAACGCAATGGTGGAAGAGGAATATTTAGTGTCCGGAAGCAAGGCCTAACAACTTAGAAAATTGTTCCTGCCTGATTGTACTTTCCCAACCAAGTTATCAAATTTTATATTTGAAACTACCATCACTGTGCATGTAGTATGAGATTTCCAGACCTAGCTTCGGCCAGGGGATCTCGACATTGTGCACACGGACAGCTCAGAGGCGGATCGATAAATTTCAATTGGAACACTTGTCTGGAGGGGGGGCGATATTTCCTCGAAGGGCCGCCGCTGCGAAAGTCCCTGTGGAGGTGCGCATTTGCCTGAATGTCTGTTGAGAGGAGGGATGTGAGCACTCTACCGTACTGAAAAGGGCACCGTTTACCATCAAGAGGGCGCATTTCCTCTCAGAGCAGCGTCTTCGGCTGAAGATTGAGCGAGGGGGGTCGTTGCACTTTAGCCTTCCCAGACAGGTACTCCTGTAAGGTGGGCGCCATCTTTTCATGGGGGACATACCCCCAGTGCTCTTCTGTATCCGCCCCTGGGGTAGATGCACTCGTAAGGTATACACAACAATGCCCCTGGTAGCTGCCTAGCGTAGGTGTAGGTTTCTGAAGATTTTTAGGAGGGCCCAATACATGAAGGCAATGGCCAGGCCCAAATGGATTGGGGGAGGGGGCATACCACATTGAGGTCCAATATTAGAAGTTTAAATTATTGGAAGGGCACATCCAACACGTGGGAGGGAAGCAAGGCCCTCCCAGGCACTGCTCCGACCGTAAGGCATTCAAACACAGTACATGAGGAAAATCGTCGGAAATCGGCAAGCAAACATCAGCATATTTCATGACTGTCTAGAAATACTGATCATGCCATATCTCAGCAACACAATCAGACTCTTCGAAATGTACCGCACATGGTTACCTACACGGGAGTGCTTAGTTAGTTGGAAGGCTTCTCTTGAATTTTTCATAATCCATGCCTTTTCTCCGATTCCTCGACCGGGAACTTATCCTTACCTGCTTCGCTGGATGTAGGGACACAGCAAATATCCATCCCATAAAATGGTTACTGACATATTACGTGCGAACTATTAAAAACCAGCATCAACAACCCTTCAACCCACTCTCCCAGTGTTAGCGGGCCGCGGTTTGCTGGCTTCGTGTCACACTCGCCTGGACTGCCATCTGGTGGCAGAAACTCCGCGATGTCTCCCAGTGTCGGAGGGGTCCGCGACGGGAGCGGGGCGCGCGGCCGGCGGCTGGGCGGCCTGTTGGCGGTGCGGGGGCCGGGAGACGGTAGAGCCCGTTATGGGGGTGGAGCACGTGGGCTGGCGGTGGGTGAGGTAGGGAGGAGGGGGGAAGGGTCGGGCTCGTCCAGTCCGACCGAGGAGGGAAGGGGAGTTGAGCCGCCTCTGCTGGGGTCGGCCAAAGAGGGGCCAACCGGAACCGTGACCACACGTCTGGGGGCGAGGAAGGTGTGACGTGCTGAGTGGCGAGGCGATGTGCCTGCCTCTCCTTGGCATCTTCTATCCAGGCAGGGCACCTGGGGAACGAGGCAGGGTGCGGCCCCTGACAAGCCGCATATCGCTGCTTGACACTGGAGCATGACTCGGTGGGGTGTCCTTCGGCACAACGGCCGCAGACTGGGACCTTGGCTCGGCACGCCCGACTCTAGTGCCGGTAGCGCTGACAGAACGCGCAGCGGGCTGGGGACGGGGTCCAGGGGCGGAGTGCATCCCTGAGATAGCCCGCCATAATGTGAGTGGGCGGGATCAGGGTCCTGAAGCCCAGCTTAAGGACAGGGCCAGGTCTGAGTCGGCGGCCGAGACGGGTCACCTCGCATACCCCTGCAAAACGAGCTCCGCGAGGAGCTCATCCTCAGACAGCTCCGCGAGCTCGGCGGCGTATACGGTGGTGAAGGTGAGGTTGAGCCGGTCGGCTGGCTCAACGGCGGTTTCTGCGCCGAGGAATCTGCGGACATTGACAACCGTCCGGACATGGGAGGCCTCCCTCACCCGCACTAGCAGTGAGCCGGAGCGGAGGACCTAGGCTGAGACCACTCCCCGGTCCACCCATCCAGCTTCCTCGCGATCGCGAACGGGGAGGTAAGGACCCACGAGCCCTCGATTCTTCTGAGGATGACGAAAGACTCATCCTCAGGGGGTTCCTGGGGAGGGGGCAGACGTGCTCCCTACCGCAGCCGGCGCCCGCCGTCCTCCCGAGGGGGCGGGGGGGGGGAGTCCCGGGGCATACTGGGGCGGGGTTGATACCCGGAGAGGAGAGGGGAGGAGTGAGTGTGTGGAGAGAAGGGCGCCCTGCAGGGGTGCAGACAAGAAAGACACCCTGAGGGGTGCTGCAAGGAAAAGTGTGAAGAGAGCTGTCGTGCAAAAGGGGGAGAAAGACAGTGTTTGGAGGGATGGGAAAGTCGGTCAGAGGCGAGGGCAGTCACGTTCTGCGAACGCTAGCCCGATTCATGAAATCAGAAAGATACCTCTAACCGACTCTAACCTATAGGGAGGGTAGGACACAAAACAATGAAGGCTGGCCGCCGATACAACTCGGTTTCCCGACGGTGCCCGAGAGCACCGATGGGCCGAATGGGAGTAGGAGGGGAGCTGCGCCGGCTAATCCAGCTAACAACCAACTTGTGATTGGGTGTCTGACGTCACCCGGGGGCGGAGCTTCTCGTAGATGTCCTGGGAAGGACACCTACGAGACAGCTGGGGAGGGCGGGCGGGGACTTGAGACGGCGGGCAGCTTCTTTTGCTCGATGACCGGTGCGAAACCAGGTCTTGTCAAGCCTTCCACACCACCCACATAAGCCCAAGTAACGCGTTGACTTTACGATTAACTCAGGGTAGTTACGTGCGCTAAATTTGAAGCCAGCTACCGTCTTTGCGAAGCAGAACGCAAACGTTGTTTTTCATCATCAGCCTATCGCAATTTATTTGGACTATATTTGGTAGTAGTGTTGGAGCAGTAAATCGAGTCTGGGCGTGACCTGATCCCAGGTTTTATGTCCTTTCGCAACAGTTTGTTTTATGTTATAATACATTACAACGTGTTACGGAAAAAATACGAGAAACACGTGAAGAATGTAACAAAATGCATCTAATCTGAAATCGGTGACGCTGACTTTCCCGAAAATTGTATGTTGAAACATTTGGTGATACCGCATACTGTCGATGCTGGAAGTTTCTGATCCGTCAGATTATGAAAAAGCTAGGAGCTGTCAAGTGCCCTTCTAGTTAGCCAAGATTCGTCTGACATGCTCGGTGACCTCGCATGTCATGGGTACATCTTCAAGAATGCTTCCAGTTGTTGAAGAAATTGGTACGACACATTTCATTTCTCTTCCTCGTATTGTTGGCCAGCTGTTTTCAGAAACCGGATGGGGCAGACGATCCGTTTTCCGTACCGGCGCGAGTTAAATCCGACAACATTCAGATGCTATGTCGTTCTAATTTGCAGCGCTTACCGACACAAAGGTTCTTGTTTTGCATCAGGGTCCACCCGATGTAACCAAACTGTCTGCACATGCGATACAACCGTGCGTTCACCGCCTGTTAAATATTCCTTCTGGCAGATCCGGTGGCAGGTAATTGTTGGAAATAATTGATTATCAATGTCTTTTCATCAAAATCTGACAACCAAGTACTGTCAAGGTGCATTCAACAAAGACGAGCTTCAAACCATACATTCGTCTTTTGAATTCCACAAGGTGGATGTTGCCCAGATGTACATTGCAATTTAGAAGGCTATGTAGGTGGCATGTGTACCCAAAATAGCTAGGAAAATTGTATTCATGGTTAATAATCAACAACAAAAAAAACCTATGTGCGCCATTATTTACCAAGTGCATACTGCAGTGATCACATATGTAAGGTGCATCACGCATGCTGTACATCTGTATGTAAGAAAAGACGAGACAATGCTCAAACATCTCAACTTCAGCGATGCACACAATAGGCATGGCGTCTCTGGCCGGATTCCCTGTTTACACTGCTTATCTAAACTGTACAGCTCGCGCAACCGATTCTCGAAATTTTCCGCGTGTAAATAAATTCGAAGATAAATCTACCTCCGATACTGTCTATTGGCAGAGGTGATAGTTTGGAGGCAGTGTGGTGCATCTTTGTGTTAGTGAATAGCTGACCAGTTAGCTAGTGCTTTGTCTGTTGCGTTTTGCCCCACGGGCATGTTGCGCTCTTTACGCTGGTATTGTAGGCGGTAGGGCACTGCACGGACGGTTACATATTGTTGTTTGTTGTTTATTGGATGGTTTCGGCGCACTTTATGCACGATCACGGCTAATGGCGCCACCCACACTGTTTCGCCGGTGGGCCGCGGTATTAGGAAATGTCCCGATTGGTGCGGGTGTTGAACCCGGGACATTAGTATCCAAAGCTCAGCACCTTTACCATTTGGCAGCTCCAGCCCCTGTACGGTTACATAACAGTGTGTGTCACCAAGTGACTGTTGGATGTTCATCTCTGAATTAAACTGAACAATTGATTCGTCATAGAAGTGATGCCAACAAAACACCAGTCGGCTAATTTAATATGGCATTAATGAAGTGGTCAGTCACACGCAACAGGGCTTTGAATATTAAAAACTATTTCGGGCCAGCATTTTGACTACATTTTCCTTTGCTGTTCGTAGCGATTGATTATTGGCACAACTTTCTCTATTTTCGGCAGGATGGAGATACATCAGCGTATTGACTGAATATTGACGCGATAGTGCTTACCATGTGCAGGAAAGCCAGCTTAGAAGATGACTCCATACTGCTCAATGTGTCACCGAAATGTATCAATATAGGCGTGGCGTCTGTAAAGAGGCGACAGTTTTGCTATCGAAATACGCATGGGAGCAATTTCCTCCTCAATGCCGTTTTATTCCGCAAGGTGACTTTCCCTCGGGCCGCATTAAATTTCCCTCTCCCTGTGTTTGTGGAGCCTTATAGCCAATGCACACATTTTCCACCCGGCCGATTGCATAAAACGTCGTCCTCGCTTCAGAACCTGCACAACTAATTTGATCGCATCCTTGTTGCAGGCGCATTTCTGATTCCGTACCTGATCATGATGTTCGTGTGCAGCGTGCCGCTGCTGCTGATGGAGCTGACCATCGGCCAGTTCACCAGACAGGGCCCTGTGGGAGCCATGGGCCGACTGTGCCCACTTCTCAAAGGTCAGTGGCACCGCTCGAAGGTAACAGCTGCCCAGCTGCCGACCGCGCGCACTGGCGACAGCTGAAGTCACCCGGCCCTCAGCCGACTGATTTGCTATGTGTAAGCATTGCATAAGGTAAAGGACCCCCGAAGCTGTTTAGTGCCTTTTGCAGTGGGCACCGTTTACCTTGTCAAGCCAGCTGAGCCCGCTCCGGGGTATGGAACAGCGTTACTTACATCGCGGAATATGGCTTAATGTACTTTATGTGTCGCCATCGCTTTGACAAATATCCAGATCTACTACCCGCCTAGGCTGCCAACTGGCCGGTCCTGTTCCCCTGCTCGACAACGCAAGGCACAATTGGTGAAGGTTGCGTATGTGTAGTATTCACGGATTAATGCACCCCTCCCCCTCCCCCCTTTGGCGTGGCCCAATGCCTCCATCCGCAATGATGGAGGAACTGGGTCTTCAGTACTACCATCCAACTCGTCTCTCCCGTCGCCTTCCAAATTTGACGACCTTTCTTCTCGTTCTACGTTACAAGTGACATAACCTGACCACTCGTAGTGTTCGGGCACCCTCACGACCTCGTCTCACGACCTCACGACTTCTGACATCCCTCACGACTCCGCCTCCCACATGAGTCCAGACACCTCAGGTGACCACCATTTGTTCCCCACATGAAGGTCGGATTTGTGCCACGTAGCCTACTTGCACGGACCCGAGACGGGCGTCTCCTATGCTCATGGTGACTGCTGGCGCACACGCTCTCTGAAGCTGGCGTCATACTCCCCGTCACTACAGTCTCCTATATGTGAATATAGTCTCTCGTATTCTCCATGATTACTGCCTCCCGTCTCCCGTGACTGTGGTCGCCCACACTCTGCGTGGCTGCTTCCGTGACTGCCGTCTCCCACACCAGTCGTGACAACGCTCTCCCATATTCCCCGTAACTGCTGTCTCTCACACTCATCGTGACTACGGTTTCCCGTATTTTGGGTGACTACGGTCTCCCGTATTCTGGGTGACTACTGTCTCCCACATTCGCCGTGACTACTGCCTCCCAAACTCATGCATGTCATCTCTCAGACTCGCCGTGCCAACTGTCTCCCACACTCGTCGTGACTGTCGTCTCCCGTGTTCTCCGTGCCAACTGTCTCCTACACTCGTCGTGACTGTCGTCTCCCGTGTTCTCCGTGCCAACTGTCTCCCACACTCGTCGTGACTGTCGTCTCCCGTGTTCTCAGTGACTGTCGTCTCCTACGCACGTCGTGACTGTCGTATCCCGTGTTCTCCGAGACTACTGTATCCCACACTCGTCGTGACTGTCGTCTCCCGTGTTCCCCGAAACTACTTTCTCCCACACTCGTCGTGACTGTCGTCTCTCGTGTTCTCCGAGACTACTGTCTGCCACACTCGTCGTGACTGTCGTCTCTTGTGTTCTCTGTGACTACTGTCTCCTACACTTGTCGTGACTGTCGTCTCCCGTGTTCTCCGAGACTACTGTCTCCCACACTCGTCGTGACTGTCGTCTCTCGTGTTCTCTGTGACTACTGTCTCCCACACTCGTCGTGACTGTCGTCTCCCGCGTTCTCCGTGACTACTGTCTCCCACACTCGTCGTGACTGTCGTCTCCTACACACGTCGTGACTGTCGTCTCCCGTGTTCTCCGTGACTACTGTCTCCCACACTCGTCGTGACTGTCGTCTCTCGTGTTCTCCGACACTACTGTCTCCCACACTCGTCGTGACTGTCGTCTCTCGTGTCCTCTGTGACTACTGTCTCCTACACTTGTCGTGACTGTCGTCTCCCGTGTTCTCCGTGACTACTGTCTCCCACACTCGTCGTGACTGTCGTCTCCCGTGTTCTCAGTGACTGTCGTCTCCTACACACGTCGTGACTGTTGTTTCCCGTATTCTCTGTGACTACTGTCTCCTACACTTGTCGTGACTGTCGTCTCCCGTGTTCTCCGTGACTACTGTCTCCCACACTCGTCGTGACTGTCGTCTCCCGTGTTCTCAGTGACTATCGTCTCCTACACACGTCGTGACTGTCGTCTCCCGTGTTCTCCGTGACTACTGTCTCCCACACTCGTCGTCACTGTCGTCTCCCGTGTTCTCAGTGACTGTCGTCTCCTACACACGTCGTGACTGTCGTCTTCGGTGTTATCTGTGACTACTTGTCTCCTACACTTGTCGTGACTGTCGTCTCCCGTGTTCTCCGAGACTACTGTATCCCACACTCGTCGTGACTGTCGTCTCTCGTGTTCTCCGAGACTACTGTCTCCCACACTCGGCGTGACTGTCGTCTCCCGTGTTCTCCGCGACTGCTGTCTCCCACACTCGGCGTGACTGTCGTCTCCTGTGTTCTCCGTGACTGTCGTCTCCCGTGTTCTCCGTGACTGTCGTCTCCTACACACGTCGTGACTGTCTTCTCCCGCGTTCTCCGTGACTGTCGTCTCCTACACACGTCGTGACTGTCTTCTCCCGCGTTCTCCGTGACTGTCGTCTCCTGTGTTCTCCGTGACTGTCTTCTCCCGTGTTCTCCGTGACTGTCGTCTCCCGCACTCGTCGTGTAGCGGTCTCCCATATTCCCCGTAACTGCTGTCTCTCACACTCATCGTGACTGCGGTCTCCTCACGGCCAGGTGCTGGGGTTGCCCCGGTGGTCATCTCGTTCCTGTTCTGCACCTACTATAACGTGGTGATCGCGTGGGCGCTCTACTACCTGTTCTCCTCGTTCAGCGGCGAGATCCCGTGGCGCGACTGCAACAACACCTGGAACCGGCCCACCTGCCAGGACAGCTACGGCGACAACACCACCCTGGCCGCCGGAGCCACCACCCCGGCCGAGGAGTTCTTCAAGTGAGCCACCTTCTGTCGTGCACGATCTGGAGTAGGAGCTGCTGTTTCGCACGGTGGGCGATCAGTGGTTTCGTGAGGTATTCCGCATTCAGAATGTAATACCTGAGCGTGTGTTTCAAGCGGAGCAAAATGGACTTGAACCTCGGATCGGGTAGCACTGAGTAACGGGTTAGTGAAACTGAAGATCACGCCATAGATCACCGCTTGGATCAACGGAAATATCGCTACACTTCGTAAGAAACATCTGCATTCCAGCCCATGATGATAGACATGGGCTGCATGTCTATGCATGGGCATGCATGTCTATGACACGGTAGATTACAATTAGACTCTGCTGATCCCACCGAGTTGACATGCAATACAGCTGAGACGAGTTCGTGTGTACAAGTTGTTTGTCGTTCAGATAAAATAGCTTTGAAATAGCATAGCATGTGAGTGCTGCATTTGGTAATCGTCCTCTTGTAAAATTGTGACATCTGAAGGTCCATTTGGCCCCCGACCTATTACGGTCGTCAATGAAATCCATTGTACCCCGAGGACACCAATCCGTAAACGTTGAATGGAAATCTGCAAGAAGAGAGCATCGAAAGAAATGTCATTCCAGAAAGCAATCAAAAGACCGCTATTTTGAATCAATATAATTACCAATTTCGACATACATAGCTCATTGGGGCGGATCATCCTCAGGTCCCAACATGAATCTGAAGGACATTCTAGTGCGAGGGGTGTCTAGATGATGTAGTTTGTCATCAGGAATTCAAATATGAGCTTACTTTTTGGATAGGATAACTATACCCTACATCTTTAGCCCATTTTACACCTCCTGAAGTTTTCCGCAGATAGTGAAAAAAACGTCGCACGTCAGGGCGCGAAATTTGGCATACCTTTGCCCACATTAATTTTACATGTGTGAAAATTTTGAGGTCAGGTCATCTACAGTCAATGAGTTAGTCAAGGTCAAGTGGGTCAAGTGAGGTCACCTTCAAAAAAGTTCAACCGGTCGTCACGCTTTAACTGACAAAAGTTTTGGAATGAAACTTTCACTGTTTACTTATCTTTAGGGATGCAGCAAACCGCACCGAAGGAATTTGTGATTTGTATTCGTTATTGATGACTTATTAGTTTTGTATGTTTGCCCATTAGAGTTAAAGTCGAAGATTCTGGCTAAAGTAAGTACTTTTTTAGGAGGAAAAGTTGACATAAAATAACGTGTCTTGGTCCGCAATGCATACCAAGAAGATCTTCTCACAGTCGTCATCACAAGGTCCAGCACCTCTTTCTTCTGGGACTTGATGCAGTCCAGCTGAAACAGGGTGTGTCTAAGCCCTTCGATCCAGGAGTGCTTGACCTTCACAGTGAGCCAACATGGATAGTGTAGTCCAATTATAAATTGCACGATGAATCGCAGATTCTTCAAGTTCTTTCCTTTAAGTCCGTGTGTTGACACCCAAAGCCTGAGAAGTCTGCTCGCTGTAGTGAACCAGCGACTGTAGTTCACTGGCCCAATCTTCAACAGAGCCAGCCCTGCATGCAACACTCCATCCCTGACTGCACAGGAAATCTTATAGCCATAATGTTGGCCAGTTGAGATATCTTGAATGACCTTGTCAGACAGCTTGATCGGTGGAGGGCCAACAGAGATCCGGGGGAATTTTGGATTGATATCCAGGTCTGTAGCAGAATGAAGAAGCTTTCCTATTGGCCTGGAAAATTTGTTGTCTGACAGAGTAGGGTCAGCAAGGTTAACAATGCAATGGCGCAGGGGAAGTTCACCAGTGTGCAGGTTGCACACTAACCAGATCAGGCTTCTCCTTAGGTGCAGCTTCAGGTTCTGCATTGCTTCAGCATTCACACCAGTGTTGACATTTGTGGAGTCTCCTCCAATGGCCCGCAATATCTTATCAAAACCCGTCTTTCAGCCAGGAAAACAGGACCTTAGCTATGTGCTCAGCATCGACTTCTCTTCGGTTGTCTTCCCTGGAGTAAGATGGAACAGATATTAGCTGCCAGGCTGACTAGCAACACTAGTGTTCCTTGATCATTGCAAGGAAATATTGATCACTGCCCTTAATTTCCAAAAAATCCAACATCACATTAGTTAAGTCAATTCGCCCAGCAAAGAGGATGCAGGAGATCCCCTCCTCTCTGCACTTCTATAATTATTTCCCCAGCTCTCTCATCAACATCTCCTGTGCTCTCTTGACCTTGCTCTATCAATCACTTTACTTGTGTCGTCTTCTGTAATTATTCCTGCAACAATCAGGGCTGCAGTTACCATCGCTGCAGTTGGCCTCAGTCCTATGCCATACCTTACACTGGCAAGGGCAGTGTTTGGAAACTCATTATAGTTTTGATGTACCTTCGCTGCAGGCTCACGGTCAGATTCTGGGAAGAGCTCAACTTCAGGGACAAACTCATCTTCTGCACCAATCTCTCCAATCTCTCCAAACCAAGATCCTCATCAACATCAGCCAAAAATATCTTGCAATCCTCCTACCTGCCTTATCTGCAGCTGCAGCATTTTCATCCTTGCTCATTCTCCTTTTCTCTGCTTTCTTTTCCATCTCCTGCCTTTCCAATGTCTTCACCTTTCTCTTGTGCTCTGGCAGATCAGGGATCCCGTTTGGTGACGTCCTTTACTTCCAACTTTCTCTTTTTGCCCCTTGATGTCGGCAAGATCTTTAACAGGAATCGTTTTATCTCTGCTGCAGGAGCAGTTAACGTGGGTGTGGATGCCATAGCCCTCACAGCCTCCCTCCTCACAACTGGTAATCTGATACTTGCAAGTCGAAACATCAAATAACTTGTCGTATGTCACAATGCCAGATAAATTTCACAATTTCTTTGGCATCAAGTTTGCCCTTCCCAAGTTTGCCCATCAAGTTTGCCCTTCACTGCCTGGTTCCAGATCTCCATGAGCTTGGACATGATGGTCACCTTTTCATTGATAACAAGTGACTTGAAAAGAGCATTAGCTTTGATCCACTGACGGATCAAACCGGGATAGATGTCACTAACATGCTGATCCAGTGGGTAGTTCCTCCTATCATCATCACTTTTCTCCCTCAGGTAGATGTCATACCTCAGTATATCCCTCATAGTCAGTAATTCAGATACCAACAGCTTTCGCCCTTTGCCAACAAGATTACTCAAATGAGAACTTGATGTCTTCCTTGTTCTGACTTCAACCATCTCTTAAGCTAGTTAATAACTCAACACAATATATTATGAAATGTCAATGAAAGACCACACAGAGCGACGCGTAGTGACGTGACTTTAGTATCGCGCCACAAATATTATCCGCACCACTTTGAATTCGTTCGCCAAGAATGTATGCGCCTGAGAGCGTCGCCCGCGTGGATTGTAAACATTGATTAGGCTAAATCACTTAAATTTTGATTTCTTGCTGGATACACCTCCTCAAAATTAGTATTACTATTACTATTACTGAGCTAGGTGGGACAAGAAATCAAATTGAATGCATCTGGGAAAAATAGAAAAATTATCCAGAAATCCGCAATATTCAACTGCAAATTGATGTAGGTTATGGTTGTCAGAATTAAAAACTTAAAGTCAGATTTATGTTCTACAAACCAAACTACATTATTTGAACACCCCTCGCAACTGATTTACAAAAATGCTGAGTATGACCCACCCTAATAGCTCATGCTAGAACCATTCTCGTTGAATGAATCCGGGTATGACCCTGTATAAGGGTTCGTTTCCGTGAAGCCTGATCACTGTCTTTGTCGCACGCATACGGGAATCAGTGGTCATATAATGTCGATTAGTACCCTATACCTAAGTACATACCTAAGTAAAGTTTAACATTATCTTCCTTCCACACCATGCTGTTCACACCACGCTGTTCGCTCCATGCTGTTCAAACAATGCTGTTCACACCATGCCGTTTACACCATGCTGTTCACACCATGCTGTTTACACCATGCTGTTCACACCACGCTGTTTATATCATGCTGTTCACACCACGCTGTTTACATAATGCTGTTCACACCACGCTGTTCACACCACGCTGTTCACACCATGCTGTTCACAACACGCTATTCACTCCATTGTGACTTGTTGCTGATCATGACTCTTCTGATCTCGTTGCACGTGCTGACCGTATCCCACATGCACTGTTGACGTGGCCCCAAACCGACCCGCCGACCACAGCCACAGGGTGCTGCAGATCACCGGTGGTGTGGACGAGGTGGGGTCGGTCCGCATACCGCTGACCCGCCGACCACAGCCACAGGGTGCTGCAGATCACCGGTGGTGTGGACGAGGTGGGGTCGGTCCACATACCGCTGACCCGCCGACCACAGCCACAGGGTGCTGCAGATCACCGGTGGTGTGGACGAGATGGGGGTCGGTCCGCATACCGCTGACCCGCCGACCACAGCCACAGGGTGCTGCAGATCACCGGTGGTGTGGACGAGGTGGGGTCGGTCCGCATACCGCTGCTGCTCACGCTGCTGCTCGGCTGGGTCCTCGTCTACTTCTCCATATGGAAGTCCATCAGATCCTCCGGCAAGGTCAGAAAGCAGGCCGTCCGAGAGCCGAGGTCAGATTATGGGTAGCCGATGCTGGGTCATGGGTGAATGATGTCAGGCCAAGGGACTGCCAGCCACGCTAGCATCAGATCACAGACCGACATAGGGAGAGGTCCGGTCACAGCCCGCCATGTGGATCGAGATCCAGCTGCGGAACCGTCAGACAGACTGAGATCAAGTCACAGGCCACCGAAGAAACCAAAGGCAAATATCGTGACCGACAGAGAACTGAGGTTGGCTGATAGGACTACCGAACATATGGAGGTCCGGCCAAATTGCTGTCAAAGGAGCGTAAGTCAGGTAACAGGGCGGTCAGGTTGGTGTAGGCAGGTGTCAGCGCATAGACCACCAGTGGGCACCGGTGTCATGTCACCGGACGTCTGCGAAATAGGTCATCCAAGTCTTGGGCACAGGTTGTACAGGATCTAACCAATGTGTACAGGATCTAACCAATGTGTACAGGGTCTAACCAATGTGTACAGGATCTAACCAATGTGTACAGGATCTAACCAATGTGTGCAGGGTCTAACCAATGTGTACAGGATTTAACCCATGTGTACAGGATCTAACCAATGTGTACAGGATCTAACCAATGTGTACAGGATCTAACCAATGTGTACAGGATCTAACCAATGTGGTGCATTGTGATGGATTGTATTGCACCCAGTGGCGTAACGAAGTGTTTGTGTGGGGGGAAATTAGGAAAGTTACCCCCCTGAGAGGTTGTTGGGCTCCAAGGATCTCGCTGTGGTTCGTAAAAATTGCGCCATGCTTCCTGAAAATCCAGCTGGAGCCCCAAAAATCCCACCGGGGCCACACAGAATCACATTAGGAGCCCGAAAATGTCGCGCAGGGCACCCCGAAGATTACGCTGGCGGCCGCCAAAATTGCACCAAGGCCCCGGAAAATATTATTGGGGGCCTTAAATATCGTTCCGGGGCAAATCAAAATGGCGTTGGGGGCTCCAAATAGTGGGACCGGGGCCACTGAAAGTACCATTCGGACCCCCAAGCATCGCTACGGGCCCCCTGAAAATCACGCAGGGGCCTCAGAAGGCCGGGCCGGGCCTCTGGAAATCACGCCCAAGAAGTCTCACCGGGGTACTGAAAATGACGCTAGGGCTCCAAAAAGACGGGCCTGGCCCATGAAAATCACACTGGGGCTTCAAAGGTCGGGCCGGTGCCCTGGAAATCGCACTGGGCCCCCAAAAAGTCCGGCCAGGGCCCCTGAAATTCACGCTGGAGCCTCAAAAGGTCGGGCCGGGGCCCCTGGAAATCACGCTGGGTCCCAAAGATGTCGTGCCGGTGTCCTTCAAAATCACAATGGGGCCAAAAAGATGGGCTAGATACCAGACAATAATTCCGGGGGCCCAAAAGATCAGGCCGTGGCCCTGAAAATTGTCATTGCGGGCTTTAAATATCATTGAATATGAAAATAGTATTGCGGGCCTTAAATATCATCATTGCGGGCCTTAAATATCCTTCCCGGGCACCTAAAAATGACGTTGGGGACTGCAAAAAGTGGAACCGGGGCCCTTGAAAGTACCATTTGGGCCCCGAAGCGTCTCTACGGAGCCCCAGAAAATCACACTGGGAGACTCAAAAGTTCGCGCCTGGGCCCCTCGAAATCACGCTGGAGCCCAGAACCGTCGTGACGTGGTTCTTGAAAATCACAACGGGAAACCGAAAAGGTCGGGCCGAAAATCACACTGAGCGGAAATCTGGAAATCATGCTTGGGGCTCGACAGGTCGCACCGGTGCCACAAAAGTCTCATCGGGACCACGCAACAAATAATGCCGGGGCAACGAAAAAAAACCAGTCCGGACATGGAAGATCACTCTGAGGTCTAAACAATCGCTCCAAAAGCCTGAAAAATGTGCAGGGCCCCAAAAAACGTGTCGAGGCCACTAAAAATCGTGCTAGGGATCCCCACAAATGACGATGGGGCCAGAAAATCGCATCTTAGACCCCAAAAATATCGTCGCTGCCTTGAAAATCACACTGGGGCCAAAAAATCACGTCGGAGCCCCACAAGTCGCAGCTGGCTTCCCCCCAAAATAATTCCTACCCGGAATGTTACTCTGTGGCCACAAATATTGCGTCGAAGATCGAAAAAAATGCGTCAGGTTCCGGAAAAGAAGCGTATTGGAGCACGGAGAAAATGCACGGATAGCCCGAGGAACCGTACCGATGCCCAAAAATATCCCGCAGGGGGCTTGCAAAAAATAGAACTCGAGCCAAAAAAATCACAAAGGGATCCAATAATCGATCCAAGCACCGGCAAATTCATACAAGATCCCGAAAGGAAGTTCTCCGAAGGCCTTTCTACTCTTAACACGCGCCCTGGAGGGCCTGTGAAAATTACGCGCACTGGAGGGGGAGGGGGGCGGATTCCGACCCCATAAGATCTCGGCTCCTATTCAAGCTGGAGTAACGAAATTCACAGGGTGGATGGGTATGGTAGTGAACTCTATTGTGTGGAAGTTTCATGGCCTTAGGTCAATATCTTCAATGTCAAATGAGGTTACATATGTCATAATTTTCTTGTTTTTACGTGGCTTGGCTTGTCATTGTTATGGATCGCTGTGATTGTGTTTAAATGCTCTAAATTGGGCATCAATGACGTTTTGGACATTACTAGTGATGCAATACAGATGCAAGACCCGGCTTTTGACCTCAGGTCACCTATATAACAGCACTTTATCAGGTCAGCTACCTGTTCCAGTTACCGGAACCGGGCCGCCCGCCCGTCTGCTCCGTCGGGCAGCTCGGCGCAATCGGCTTCGCGAAGAAAGGAGTGAAGTACATGAATAAAGTATGGAAACGCTTAGGTACATAATGACAAACAGTAGTTTTCAGGATGTGTAGGGAGTAACATGCAAAGCGACATCAATCGCATGACAGTCATTTGCATTTATGACAACATTCCAGTTGACCAAGTTTGGTTCAATTAACCTGGCATGAACTTGACCTGACTTAACCTCGGTGACCTAACATGACCTTGAAACTATATAGCATAATAATATACATCAAACAAGTCGCTAGTGTTGCCAAGAACACTTCCATTTTGCCAATATACGGGAAGCGCATCAGCGCCGATTTTTGTGGTCTGGCGCTACGAAATGTTTTGATTTTAACGGCCCCTAACTCGAAAAATTTTCGGCCTATTTCCATTTGTCTTCCTTTAAACAACGTGTCGGACATTTATAAGCAAGTACGCACAAAAATGACGTATATCGATCGGTCAAATCTGGAGTTATGTACAAAAACCGGAGGGGTGGGCGGATTTCGCCCCCCCCTCCAGAGCGCGTGTTAAGGGTGCCATCGGCTGAAAAAAATCTGCTTAGCAATCGCAATGGCGTACCAAAGAGGCAGATGGCCCCTCCCCCACTCCTGAAGATTCTTGAGCTCCCAAGAATCGCGCTGGGTCCCCAAAATCACTATATGGCCCATAAATTCGCGTCGGGGTCACCAGAATTCGCTTAGGGGCTCCAAATATATACAGCGGGCACCAAAAACATTCACACCGCGCCTGGAAATTTGCATCGGGGCCCGCCAAAGTCGCACTGGGGTCAAGCTAAGTGCAATGCGCCCCGCGAACTCGCGTGGAGCCCCCCAAATATCGCGCATGAAGCTCAAAATTCCCATCGGTAGTCCAAAACATTCTGGTCAGTGCATCAGAATTTCCCTCGGGGCTCCCAACAATTGGCATCGATTGCCTCCAATAAGCACAGCATGGCCCCCAAAATCGCATTGGGACACGACAAGAAGCAAGCCGGAGCCCTCCAAAATATAGGGAGATTCCTAAAAATAAATGTCCGAGCCAGGAAAATCGCTCCGGAGCTTCAAACATGCCACCAGATACCTTCCAAAATCTTATACGGCCCCGTAGAAATGTACCGGAGCTCCAAAAAGTGTGTCGGGAAGCGAAAAATAAGGCGCCGGAGCCCGATAAAAAAAAATTATGGGACTCAGACTTTAAAAAATGCAGAAGTAACAAAAATTGCGTCGGGTCCAGAAAACTGTCGTCGTGTCCCCCGGAATCACGCGCCTCGGCCCGAAAAGCCGCGCTGGACTCCTAGAAATTATGCCGGAGTCACCAAAATCCTGCTGGGGTCCCGCAAATGTGGTCAGAAGCCCCACATAGACACAGTAGGACCATGAAAGCACAATGGGAGGCCGAAAATGCACCGGGCCTTCCAAAGCGTACCGAGTCTCGCAAAAAATGGACAGGGCCTTAAAACATGCGTTGCAGGTCTAAATAAGCACACCGGGAGCTTAGAAAACACACGGAGACCCTCAAATCACACCGGGGTCACGAGACCGCCTGGGGGCCTAACAAATATGCTGGGGCTCTCAAAAAGCGACATGGTGCTAAAAAGGATCAAAAGGCCGGACACTAAAAATCACATCGAGGTTTTCGAAAACTCGCCAGTACTTACCATAAAATGAGCCAGGGTCTCAAAAATGTGCCATGCCCCTAACAAACATTGGTTGGAGCCCTAAGACCCATAGACGAAGACAAATTCAACGGGTCCATCGAAGAATACCTAGTCCTCGGTTTAGTCCTAACCCCTTCAGTCCTCGGTTCGGTAGCCAATCTGGAAGCGTATTTAACCAAAAATATGAGTTCCATCAAAGCTAATGGGTATCCATATTTCCTAACCACCAGAAAATGTGGCAAGAGAATTAAACATCGAATTTAATTAATCGAATTTTCCCATCGAACCCTCCTGCGAGGCATTCCACACGTCAAATATGGCACAAGACTATCGACAGCAATTAGCAAAACACAGGAGGTCTAGCAGAAATCGGAGGATCGCACGAAGTGCGTCGAAAGCGCCGAATGCGCAAAGCGGGTGGGTGTACACGTGCACGGACGTTGTTGTCTTGGCTGCCGGGCGTTATGAATTTGAATGCTTGAAATTTGAAAATTTTACATTTTTGGTGTTTTCACAGGTGTAATTTGATCAGTGTGAGGTGACTTATCAAGGAATACCAAAATAAAAACCTTCGAATATGACGGGGAAGTTAGGGTCGAAATCCGACGACTCAGAAACGATGGTGGTATATTCAGCCCCCTCTCCAGGACAATTAATTTGTTACACTTTACATTTACTTTAAATAATACAAATTGGCCACTTTAAAAATAGTGATCGAAATCCTGGGACTTTTTTAAACGATGGTAGGTGGGCCCACTCCAAATCCGTTTGCCCATCTGGCGCAAATCCTAGGTACGCCACTGCATGCACGAAGTATCTACCCTTCAGACTGATTCATGGAAAGAAAAATCACAGTCGCCGTCCAGTGGCGTAACTCGCTGTGTCGTCGTCAGATGGTGTAGTTAACTGTGCCGTCGTCAGATGGTGTAGCTCACTGTGCCGTCGTCAGATGGGGTAGCACACAGTGCCGTCGTCAGATGGTGTAGCTCACTGTCCTGCCTTCAAATGATGTATTTCGCTGTATTGACGACAAGTGTTGCAGTTTACTTTATCTCCATCAGGCGTATAGTCCACCATGTCGCCGACAGGTGGTGTAGTTCACCACGTTGCTGTTAATTGGCTTAGTTGTTTGTCTCGCCGCCAGGTGGTCTACTTCACTGTGATAGCCCCGTACCTGCTGCTGGCTGCCTTTCTGTGGCGTGCGCTGACGCTGGATGGAGCGTCTACCGGTGTTCGATTCCTGTTCGCCCCGCAGTGGGAGCTGCTGAAGGACGCCACGGTAACCAAACCCGGCCAACCGGCGACTGCTTGTGACAGCTAAACACCAGTCAATCACCAAGGAGAGACACTCTTTTCTGCAAATCAACGGCTTTCGATGCAACAGTTCGACCAACACGGGTCCATACGTCCAATACATTGCAGACAACGGACGGTTTGAAAAAACAAAACAAAAAACAATTGTGGCCAATAAGCGGCTTGGGATAATTTGCATTCGTCGGTGCAAGAAGGGAGAACGTGATATTCTGCGAATGCACGCTGGCTCGGGAATGAATTATTTCAGCTGTATAAGCAGTTAGTTGAGTAGCCACAGATTGTAGTGTGCTTTTACAGACACGAAGTTATTGCACTTACTAGCGCTGTACATGAGGCATAAGATGAGTATCATGCACTTATTATTTTGCAATAAATTACAATGGACAGGTTAAGCTTCATTATCTCACACTGAAAACAGCTATTCACATTCGCTCACGTGCTGAAAACACTCCGACAGTTCAGTAGAACAACATGCACGTTAATCACCATGTGGATAGTAACTTTTTCAGGCCGTCAAAACCGCATTGCGTGTTGTTTTCCATATTCTAGGACGCAGAATAAGCGGATGGAAGAAGCATCTTGCATTCTCGCTCGGTATCCTCCAGTAAGGTGCTTCAATTATATTAAGTATTTCATTTAATTTCGCGATACCTGATTCATTCTTGCATGATATTTGTATATTTCATGACATTTTAATTAAGAGCCTAAAGCAGTACAATGATTAGTCGATTATCTGCCCCCATCCATTGAAGTTAAGCAAACGGCAGTATCAGAAATACCATTGTGCTAGAGAAGCTACTTTGCCGTCCGTTCTGAAAAATACTTTGTACTCGACTTTCGGTCTCATGCAATGTTTTTTTTTTAGAACTGGACGTCAAAATTTCTGCCCTGGTACCATTTGGTAAAGTATGCTGTTAATCCACAGGTAATGCTCATCCACGTGAATGGGAGCGGTAGTAGCATTCTTTTAAGCCACTCATCTTCAACTGGTGGTGTAAGTGAATTGGCATACTCGTTTGTGATGTATTATTTATTTAGAACTTGGTACCAATAGGGAATTGCATCGCATTTTTTTGCATGGTCATCACCGCTTGTAACTTGTATGCCTTTCTGCAGCTTATCTGGATGCAGGGACGATTCATGAAAACGTGCGTTGCTAGAAATAGTGTGACTGCATCCTCGTCGAGTGTGGTAGGCTAGGGCGGCGTCTTGACCGGTTGCAGCTCCGGCCGTTGAGGGAGGGGTGTGGGGGGATTTTTAGAAGCGTGCTCGGCCATAAAGGTCATTTGCGACGGCTTTAAAGCGAGTGTGCCTTGCAAGCAAGGCTCAGGCAAGTGTACATTTACGTTAAGGGAGTTTTACGTTATAGTGTATGTGACGTCAAGGTGCTGAATGCGGGGGCTGAGCGGGGTGCATCTCCCGGATGTCTAAGTGATGTTAGTTACTCCTCCGCAAGATAATTTGTAGCTAGGGTGGAGAAGGATGAAGACAAAGTTGATTTCGCCAGGGTACCGGCATTAGCCTACTCTTGTCGAAGAGGATCGAGGGGTCTTTACAGTGCGGACAAGGAGGTAATTGTCCACACCGCCTATCACGCCGACCACCGCGTGTTAGTTGTTGTAGTGGGTAAGTAGGAGCATTCTTTCATGCAGGGCTGTCGGTGAGGTTAGTGCGGTGTTTGGCAATTCGGCTCATCGACGTCCGCTGTACCTCTGGGCAGCCGTTTTACGTGATGAATTGCAAGAACAATCGACTCATCTACGTCCGATAGCTCCTCTGGGTAGTCGCTTTATGATACGTAAGTTTTAGAGCAAATCTGCTCATCTACGTCCGATGGCACCGCTAGGTAACTATCTATTTCGAATTTGAAATGGAATAGGGTCATGCACATCCCATGCCATTTGAGGATGACTATTTACGTTATTCTTACGAGTGCATCGCGGGCACGCATTGCGTGTTGAAGTGGGTGTTGGTGGTGTGGTGTCTACTGTGTTCCTGCTAGCTTTGTGGCGTACATATATTCAAATAACAAATGGAGGAATTATGGATGCTTGTCGCCCTGAAGCGATCGAAGCGACAGGGTGCTCCCCTCTTTTTGGCAGAAGGTCTTACGTTCACGTCTTTAGTTTAAGTCTTTGAGCGTCAAAGCTACTACAATCTAGCAGGATGTGGCTAATGCTTAATATGGTGTTGCAGGTGTCGCAGTGAGGTGTTTTATATTGGTCATCCTCTATAGTGTGGGTGGGGGGGGGGGGGTGAAGTCCAGGATCGGTTGGGCGCTGAGGAGGGAGACGTACCGAACTCTGGGAGCCGGCTGCTGGTGAGATGGTAGGGTCGGTGGGTGCTGGTACTGGACTGGGTGTGGGTCTGGGTGGTGAGGAGAGTGCAGCTGCGTAACTGCGCCCTGCGGCAGATGCGGTGTGGCGGAGTGTGGGTTTTGAGGCGGAGATGGCAGTGGTGGTGGAGGTGGTGTTGCGTAGGTGTTTGCGTGCTGTTGTGTGTGGAACGCGGTGAGCTGCCGCATACCGGTATTACCGGCGCATACCGGCGCAACATTATGCACAAGGACCAACATGTCGGCATGTGAGCTGTCGACAAATCTCGAGTAGGCCGACAGCCAGTAAATATTGACCTCCGATTATGACATTCCGAGATTAGCTCGATAGGTCCTGTCAGCGCTTTTCTGTCAAGATGGTCAGCGGGGAGGGACTTGCCATTCCCACTGGCTCCCATCAAATCTCACCGGCTAGATATCGGCCACCTGAGGATTCTCGATAGCCAACCAACCTCACGGTTCCCCGTTAGCAGTGGCTTCAACACATTTTTCACTGACCATTCACCATGTGCATGACTGGGGTGTTCAGCTGCCGGCTGCCGTCTGCTCAGGTATGGCTGAACGCTGCCGCCCAGAACTTCAACTCGGTGGGCATCGGCTTCGGCTCCATGATCACCTTCGCCAGCTACAACAAGTTCGAGAACCGCTCGATCCTGATGGACACGCTGATCATCTGCTCGGTGAACCTGCTGACCAGCGTGTTGGCCGGCGTCATCGTGTTCGCCACACTGGGCAACATAGCGCTCGAGCTGAACCGACCCATCGATAAGGTCGTCATCGACGGTAGGTGGCCGGGCTAGTGGTGACATGACACTGAGACTGTAGGTGGTCTGGGGTAGTGGTGACTTGGCACTGAAACTGTAGGTGGTCTGGGGTAGTGGTGACATGGCACTGAGACTGTTGGTGGTCTGGGGTAGTGGTGACATGGCACTGAGACTGTTGGTGGTCTGGGGCAGTGTGGGCATGGAACTGAGGCTGAGTTTACCTCAGTGGCGTGGTGTTGGGACTGTAGGTGGTCTCGGCTAATGGTGCCATTGTAACAAGGCTCAGTGGTGTAACAACGCCACCTCAGTGGTGTGGCGCCGAGGCTGTGATCAGCTCGGTGGCGAGTTAATGAGCATGGTACGTGATACTGATGATGGCACGTGATACTGATGATGGTACGTGATACCGAGGATGGTACGTAATACCGAGGATGGTATCTCAGTGGCGCGGGCCTGAGGATGACATTGACCCAGTGAGATGGAATTTAGTTTGAGATTTACTCAGTAGCTTGCGCAGAGGCTGAGAGACTGAGAGACTAAGTCTAAGACTAAGTCTGTGAAGAGACTAAGTCGGGTGGCGTGGGTCTTCAGTGACAGACACACCGATATTACCACACCGTCACAATCACTAACGTTGGACAAACTGTACTAGCCATTGTAGTTCCGCAGCAAACTGTTCTAGCCATTGTAGTTCCGCAGCAAACTGTTCTAGCCATTGTAGTTCCGCAGCAAACTGTACTAGCCATTGTAGTTCCGCAGAAACTGTACTAGCCATTGTAGTTCCGCAGCAAACTGTACTACCCATTGTAGTTCCGCAGCAAACTGTACTAGCCATTGTAGTTCCGCAGCAAACTGTACTAGCCATTGTAGTTCCGCAGCAAACTGTACTAGCCATTGTAGTTCCGCAGCAAACTGTACTAGCCATTGAAGTTTCGCACCAACGGCACTAGTGATGGTTTGCGTATAGCGTGCCCCTGACCCGAGTACGGATATCGCACCGTACCATCGGACCCAACATGACGAATCGCTACGCAAATATTTGAACTCATAAGTCCAAATATTCACCTAATGGTTCATCTGTGCACTTTTAGGCCCAGGTCTGATGTATACATGGTGTATCCCTGAGTGATGTGCATTTCTGCGTACCCTCTGGCCTATATATGTGGTATACATGGTGTACCTCAAGGTGATGTGCACATCTAAGTGCCTTTAGATTCAGACCTGGTGTGTATGTGGTGTACTCCAGGGTGATATGCAAATCTGCTTGCCTTCTGGCCCAGATCTGGTGAGTACATGGTGTACCCCGGAGTGATGTGCACTTCTGCGTACCTGCAGGTCCAGGTCTGGTGTACGTGGTGTACCCAAAGGCGCTCGCCAGTATGCCGGTACCCCAGCTTTGGGCGATTTTGTTCTTCTTCATGCTGCTCTGCTTGGGGTTGGACAGTCAGGTAATTATACACGATATAATAAGCATAGCAAGCACAGGATCATCTGATGGCACAATGGCTGAACAGAGCAGTGGCGTAGGTGGTGATCTCGACGCTAATTGTTTGATCGCTTTTCTATCACTCCGAATGGAGTACACCAATCTAGATGACTGAGAATTTAGTGGTTCACAACTCAGGACGACAGGCAGACATTAAGGGAATTGTCACGGCTGAAGGTAGAGGGATTCTAATGACAGTCCGCTCTATTTCTATCACACCCGAAGTCAAGTCTTGTAGCATCATCGATGTTTGATCAGTGATCACACCACACCAATCACATCACACCAGCGCCACACCACACCAATCACATCACACCAGCGTCACACCACACCGATCACATCACATCAGCATCACACCACACCAGTCACATCACACCACCGTTACACCACACCAATCACATCACACCAGCGTCACACCACACCAATCACATCACATCAGCGATCGAACCACACCAATCACATCACATAAGCGTCACACCACACCAATTACATCACACCATACCAATCACATCACACCAGCGTCACATCACACCGATCACATCACACCAGCGTCACACAACAACAATCACATCACACCAGCGTCACACCACAACAATCACATCACACCAGCGTCACACCACACCAGTCACATCACATCAGCAGCACATCATACCAATCATATCACGCCATACGTTGCACCGCACAATTCGCGCAACACCAATGTCACACCACACCAATCGTATTACACCAGTGTAACATCAACCCGGTTAACGGATATGTTCCGGCGAATACATTGGTCATTGAGGACTGATATGGGTGTGTCTGTCACTGTCACTGTGCTGTCACTGTCACTGTGCTGTCACTGTCACTGTGCTGTCACTGAAGACCACAGTCTGACATCGGTGTGTTTGTCACTGTCACTGTCACAGTCACTGCAAGTCACTGTCACTGTGCTGTCACTGAAGACCACAGTCTGACATCGGTGTGCCTGTTCGGTCAGTTTGCCACCCTGGAGGTGGTAATTACCACCATGCAGGACACCTTCCCCACTCTGGTAATGCGCTACCTTCACCGACACGAGCTGCTGGTGCTGGCCGTCTGCCTCGTCTCGTTCGGCCTAGGACTGCCGTACGTCACACAGGTAAGAACCGTGTATCGTGTGGGTAAGAACCGTGCACGCCTCTGGAAAAAATCGCCTATTCCACTTGTAAGAACCGTCAGCCTAATGCATGGTAGCTACATGGCGCACGGTCGGAACCAAAGGCAGCAGGAGTGGCCAGCATGATGAACGGTCCATAGGGCGGTGTCAGCCCCATTGCAGGTGCGCAGTGTCTGAGATGTCGACTTGTGGACACGCAGCATGCGTGCATTTATGTATATTGACTGTGCGATTAACACGAAATATGAAAAGCCGCCCCGTGGATAATTTTACGACATTCATGACATGACATGACCTCACGGAGAGAGCCTGATCAGAGGCGTGACTTTTAGGATGTGTTATAGCATTCGATTTGGATGTCGTGACGTGATGTCGTAGACCTCTGAGGCTCACTGAGTGCTCGTTGATCTTAGTCCTTCACTAGTCATTGGTGACGCCGAACCAGCTGGCAGTGGCCAGGAAACTACCACTCTGCTCTGTTGCCACACACGAGGCGGTTGGAATTCATGAAGGCAAATCATCTGGCGTGCGCCCGTGGCACTGGGTCATGCTCGTGCAGGTCGCAGCCTTTGCCATCAGAAATTATCGAGTGATACGCTTTACGTTGGCAGACTGGTTATTGTGGGTGATGGCGCACTGATATTGGGAGCATGCGACGACACGTATGTACATCTAGTTCTTCACTTGAACTCTTGACGAAGTGCCCGGATGGCTTGTGACCTCGACATGTTCATTCAGCGTTTCGTTCAGATGCTTCTGGCGGACCCATAATGCAATTCGTTCCGTGAGATAATAGTTGAATTAGCGACATGTTTTGTTTCCGATGTTTCTACCAAACTCTATCTCGATCTGACTAGACCTGACCGGACCTGAGCGAACGCGGGGTTCGAGACTGAGCTCAACCGACAGTTCCCAAAGTACTGAACTGACCTGACCTGACCTGGTGCAGCGTCCGCGATCGAGCCCAGCTGATCAGCCCGCTACTCTGCTCCAGGGCGGCATGTACGTCTTCCAGCTAGTCGACTACCACGTGGCCAACAACTCGCTGATGCTGCTGGCGCTGTTCGAGGTGGTGGCCGTGGCCTGGATCTACGGCACGGAACGCCTCAGTCAGGACTTCCTGGCCATGACCGGTCGCCGACCGTCCACCTACTTCAGGGTCTGCTGGCAATTCCTGGCACCGTCGCTCATATTGGCGAGTGTCGTCGCTGCTTCTGCCATCTTTCGATCAAGTGTCGCAACGGAAGTTAGGAGCTGGGGCCGCCAGGCAGCAAAATAATCTCCAGGCACCGGAACTGGAGCTGTCGTTGGCTAGGCACCGTTCAGCGCCGGTTAATCTCGGGTGTTCTCCATACTGCTTTGTGGCAAAAATAATAATTCAAAGACGGATCCTGACATACCGGAGGCAAAAAAAACCGTTTTCCACGAGAACACCTTGTCGTAAATCTGTCAATTGACAGTTCTTTCCCGACATGAATGCCTTGTTAATCAAAGTCCCAGAGGGACTCCAAGCAATCGCGGGTCTGTGACGTCGTCTGGATGGTTTACGTAAGAAATATTGTGTACGTTCTATTTATTTCATTTCACAAATGTCTGCGGTGTCACACGTACACTTATACTCTTGAAATCACTCCTCCCCAAATTTTTAGTAAAAAACCATAGTCGGTTGGTTGGTTGGTTATTGGTTTTACGACACGTCGACCGTTGAGTCATATAGCGTCGCCAATCTCTCACGCCGATTGGTCGCGGGCGAAGAGTAGCGACGGATGAGACTCGAACCCACAATCTTTCGATTGTGAGACGAGCATCTTACCCCTAGACCACTCGTCTCCAAAAAACCATAGTCATCAGAACTGAATACTGCTCGCTGTTGGCATCCAGCGTGGATGAACTTGTGAACTTGTGCCGAAGAATATGCATACCTATTCGTACCTTTTGTCGCCTTCTCGTCACATACGATTCCAACCAAGAGTGTGCTGTCCCAGAAATGAAGAAGCCAGGTTTGCTTTTGTAAAGAAGCCCACCGTGCCGTACTTTGCTCAAGCACGTTGTTGACAAGCGCAGACAAGTTGTGCCGTCACGTCATTCGAACAAACTTTTCCACAGACTGTGAAGCATGTCAGTTGATGTTATTATAGTAACTGACTGGAGCTTTGCCAAGAGAGCGCAGTCGTGGTTGGTCCCCAAACATCTGTCACCGATTGTTGTCTGATTCTGTGCCGGCCTCGCAGTCCGTCTGTCGTTCCCGTGTGCTCAGCGCCCACGTTGCCACCTTATACTGGAAGACGATGCACGACAAAACACAGAAAACCAACCGGTTCCGAACGTGGCAGAGGCATCACCTTCGCCCCCGCTCGCCAGAGATTCAGAATGTCACCAGTTAGTGACCGTTTGACTCGCCCTCACCCGCAGGCCATCTGGGCGTTCAGTCTGATTGGCATGGAGCGCGCGACATACGGCTCGTACCGGTACCCGCAGTGGGCGTCACAGCTGGGCTGGCTGCTGGCCATGCTGCCCATCCTGCCCATCCCAATCTGGGCGGTACTGGCGCTCTGGCGTGCGCCCGGCTCCTCGTTCCTGCAGGTTGGTGCTGTTCCAGATGCTGGGCGCTGACATGTGCATATAATTTATGTTTTCAGGTTTCTTCTTGCAATTCCACAACCCCTCCCTCCCCCCCAAAAAAACGCAGTGCTGCATCTGGCCTGAGCTTTCTTATTCTCCACTCCTTCTCCACTCCTCCACTTCTCGTCCAAATCTGTCCCGATCACCACCCAGTTCCATCTCTCCTCTTATCATCCGATTGACGCCCTCTCCCTCGCACCCTCTGATCGCAGTATCGCAGGACGTCCCGCATATGCTGTCGACGAGGTAGCGCAACATTCACCAGACAAAAATGGCCGCGACCAGCAGCATCCCGGCAGTAGTAGCTCATGCTGCGAGAAGAGTTCGCCGTCTCCACATGAGACAGCCGTGAACAGGGTCACATATGTGCCGAACTGTTAGGCACCCTCTGTGCGTAACATTGCCAACAACAGCGTACCGTCGGCGGCCGCAAATCAAACCCAATAAAAGAAGCCGTGAGTCTTCACCTGTAATTCTCATTTGATCTGAGAAGTTTTCATTTTCCCATTGAAAACGTTCCTTTTAGGGGGCACGTCCTCACCGGACGGCGATCTGACGCCCCGGGATGTCACAGGTTTGCGCAGAGGCCAAGGGTGTCGCCACAGCAGGGGTCGAGAGGACGACCCCCCAATGTCGTTAGCTTTAACATTACACTTATTGCGCTACATAACACAACTGAACCTAAGAACCTTCTTGTCCACCTATCGAAAATCCGTGACGACGCCCATAGCAAAGGAGCAAACAGAATGAGATCACGTGCCCGTACTCCTCCCTTAGCATGTCAGGGCCCCTGAGGAGCCCTTGACAATGAATGCTGATCTTCATCCTCATGGCCCATCCTCGACCACATCAGATTCCACCCAAGGGCCCAGGCAACTTCCAGGTTCCTCCTCTTCCTAGATGTTTCTTCAGCTCCTTTTTCACCAGGCTCCATCAACTCCTCTCTCAAGTATCATTCCTCTCTCCCGAAGGCACCCCTTATGCTTCCATGGTTCCTCGTCTCTCTATGACCCCATCTGCTCTTAGCGCCCCTTGACTTGACTATGATATTGCGTTAATTACCCCCACCCCCACCTAACTAGCGAATGCCGTACGGGGATAAATCCTGGCAATCATATGGTTTATCTTCGTCCCCTGGCTTCCTTGATATTTTTTCCCACAAATTTTGATTGCTAAGCTTCTATATTTGAAGTTCCGCATTTTTTAAAAATTATACACCAAGCACAATCGGTACATTCAAACTGTGCTGTGTACCTAGTTTCGATTTACTTTTTTTCTACTCACTTTTTTTTGCCTTCTTCCGTTTTAGGTTTTGTCCATTTCGATTTTTCTCTATTTGATGTATTACTATTTAGCCCTTTTCTTCTTGAGTTGCTCATCATTTTCGTTAATTTGCCTTTTCATCCCTTTAACTTTTCCTCATTGACGTCTTTCGATTTCACTTTTCACCTTTTGACCGTTCATATCTATACCTCGTCCGTTTAGCTTTCATCATTTTTGCCGTTTTGTCCTCTGACTTTTTGTCCTGGAATTGTAGGCATCACCTAGTGTGATATTGCCAGAATTCATCAGCTGGGGTGCTGAAAATCATGATTTTTGTTCACCAATTCATCCATGACAATTCGCTTTTCGCTGATCAATGCTACCTGCCTCCATGTATACCTATGGATCGAAGTTGGCCCTATTTCCGCCTCCCACAGATCCGGACGGTATAAAAAAAACATTCCCGACTGTATTGCATATTTTAATGGTGAGAACTTTAAGAATATATTTGAATATTAGTAAAGCCTTGCAACACTTTTTCTCAACTCAATTATTTGCTATACCCCAAAACCTTCTGAATCTAAATTCACACCAGTATGGAGTGAATTATTCTTCGAAAGCACAATCATCGAAAGCGTGTGTTGCAAGAAGTAAACGTGCGTTCAATGATATTTACATCTCGGCGTCAAATTCCACTGTCGTGCTATTTCCACATTAATGTAATGAAACGTCACACAACATTCCCGGAATTATCCTGCGCCAAACTAAGTGTTCTCATGATGCGTTGGGATGTGACTGACCTCAGTTGGCTGTAGCCGAGCTCAGTGCTGCCATCTGTCCGCAGCGGATGAAGGCGTCTATCCAGCCGGACCGGCACGTGCGGCCCGAGCTAGGCTTTGAGCCGACCGTGGACGGACCGAATGAGCTCGCACTTCCGCTCTGCTATGAGCTTCAGCCAATGACTGGACCCTCGCCTTACATGCCATCGGTGTACGACACCAACGAGCTCTAGCGGCCTCTCTCGGAAGCTGCACCGCCACGGGGCCTGAGGACCGGCACGGAACCCAACCACCTTAAAACTCGAGTGTTGCCGGTCATGTATTGTGTGGTATTGTATTGCGTTGTGTTGTATTATATTGTGTTGCATTGTATTACTGCGGACACTTCCACGAACCCGTGTGCTCAGTATTGGCCTGTTCGATGTTGGCCGAGAAGTTCTGATTTGAAACTACAGCTAACATCAGCTGACTTAACACTGTTTTATAATTTGATGCCGGGATACGCTCCAACCGGTCGGACGTGGCATAAGTGGAGTGTTGTGGTCGTTGTGCTTCCTTTCAAGCTTCACAAGCCATTTTTATGGCGTGCAGGCGATCGCGACGTGCGACATGATGGCAAAACAGCGGCGGTTTCCCATCGCTTTGAGGGCGCCGTCATAATTTCTTCGCTGATAGATTAGTATGTCGTTATCACATCCAACATGACGACTCATAAGCAACGTGTCAGACCCTCATTGGTGCAAAGAGTCGTGCTGAGGGCATCGAATGGCGCGAATGTATCCATGGAAACAAGTGAAACACAAACAAGAGTCGTGAGACCCGGTTGATGATGCTGTTCCTGAAAGGATGCCTGGCTAGGGTTCATGATGTCATTTGGCCTCGATGGCGAACTGTATCGACCAGCCCCGACAACGCGGCACCGACGCCCGTCAGGGCCGCATCGCACTATCTCCAGCATCATAATATATGCAGCATCACAATAGCATCATCATCGCAATATCACTACCGTCGTAGTATAACCAGAGCTGCAATGTCGCTGGCGTCGCGATATCACCGGAGCTGGAAGATCGCCAGTATCGCAATATAACGAGCATCGCAATATCAATGAAGTCGTGATTTCATCATCGCGCCAATATCAACGACGTTAAAATATCACCAGCGTTACTATAGCACTACCGTCGTAATATGGCCACAGCTGCAATGTCATCACCTTCGCAATGTGAGTCCAGTGTCGCAATGTTGCCAGCGTCACGATGTCGCCATTGTCGCAATACTGCGAAGGTCACAATACTACCAAGACAGTAATTTTGCCAGTGCCACAGTTTCGCAATAGCTGACGTCAGATAACATTGGAAGACATTCCTACGAATGCAAGAGGGAGTCAGAAATGTAACTGTCATTGACCTTTACCACAGAAGCGAAACCTTAGTCCATTTCCTGTAATAAAACGAGCAAAAAAAGTAAGATGTGTGCTATCGACAGCCAGTCAGCTCTCAGGACTACCATATATTTTGCCAACATGGAAAGGGTTTGGCGGCAGCACACGCTGATTGTCCTCCCCGTGCCAGCTACGCAAGGTGTGTCATGCCTTGCTATCAGTGCGGAATGTATTAGTCGCCCGCGTGGGTGGCGCTGTCTGTACTCCGACGCTACACTGTCCGGCCTCCGACGCTTCACTGTCCGGCCCCCGCCGCTACACTGTCCGGCCTCCGACGCTACACTGTCCGGCCTCCGACGCTACACTGTCCGGCCTCCGACGCTTCACTGTCCAGCCTCCGACGCTACACTGTACGGCCTGCGACGCTTCACTGTCCGGCCTGCGACGCTTCACTGTCCGGCCTCCGACGCTTCACTGTCCGGCCTCCGACGCTATACTGTCCGGACTCGACGCTGTACAATCCAGCCTCCGACACTACACTAGCCAGTCTCTGACGCTATGCTGTCCGGCCTCCGACGCTTCATTGTCCGGCCTCCGGCACTACACTATCCAGCCTCCGACGCTACACTGTCCGGCCTGACGACGCTTCACTGTCCGGCCTCCGACGCTACACTGTCACGCCTCCGACGCTTCATTGTCCGGCCTCCGACACTACACTGTCTGGCCTCCGACGCTTCATTGTCCGGCATTCGACGCTACACTGTCTGGCCTCCGACGCTGCACTGTCCGGCCTCCGACGCTTCATTGTCCGGCCTCCGGCACTACACTGTCCATCCTCCGACGCTACACTGTCCGGTCTCCAACGCTTCAGTGTCCGGCCCCCCATACTACGCTGTCCGGCCTCCGACGCTGCACCGTCCGGCCTCCGACGCTTCACTGTCCGGCCTCCGACACTACACTGTCCGGCCTCCGACGCTACACTGTCCGGACTCGACGCTGTACAATCCAGCCCGTCAGGCGTCAGATGCAATGTTAATGCGGACATCGGGGGATCTCCAGAAAAGAAAGAAAACAGGTAGGTTCCTGGTGCCATTCAAGGACTCTGAAATATGCGCCCGCGACAAGCGCGCCCGGATGTTCACTAGTGTGTGCGCGAGGAATATAGTTACAATTTATGCGGCTCTTTCTCCATAAAATATGATGCGAAATGCATTTATGAAAGTTAGCTTGCCTTCAGACGTCAATTTCATCGCCACTTACAGTGATATATTGCGCATATTGTTATTTTGCGTATTGGTTTATGATCGTTGAAAGTAGTCGAGTATGGCATCAGAAGGCAGCTGATTTTATGCCGGTTTCTTTGAGACAATTGGAAATTAATTCGCTAATTTAGAACATCTGATATGCAATTCAAAGGAATTTTCTACCATAGCCGGCGGGCCCCGCGGCCCGTGGCCCGTCCCGTCCCGCCCGACATTCGTAATATGGCGGGGCGCGTTTGGGGGCTCGGACCATTCCCTGAATGTTAATGGGCCCCGACGCGAAAGTTACAGGTATATTTTCATATTTGAAACGGAAGGCGATGTGCCTGGCACGAGTTCCGCCACCACTAGAGTTGAGCCCGACAGGTTTTCTCGATATTGTTTAAGGGCATTGCGCTTATGGGCGTTGAATGGAAAGAATGCATCTACAACCGTGAATTTCACCTACACCATTTTGGCATGGCAAAGTCGATGCTGCTTAGTATTGTTGAAGGGTGGAACTTTACTTGTTGTCGTGCCACCACTCGGCGGCCCTACGGATCCTCTGGCAGCAACAATCCTCTGGCTTGACGTGCATCGAGCCATGCCAAACCCTCAATAATGCCGAAAAGCTTCATGTTAAAAGGTAAAAAATGGCAGGGTTCGATATCGTTGAAAGTAGTCGAGTATGGCATCGGAAGGCAGATGATTTAATGCCGGTTTCTTTGAGACAATTGGAAATTAATTCGATAATGTAGAACAACTTATGTGCAATTTAATGGAATACAATGTGATAATTCGAGACACAAATTCCGAAATTGAGTGCAAAAATGACAGGGTTAGATATCTATAAAAGTAGTCGCGTAGGGCATCAGAAGGCAACTGATGTTATGCCGGTTTATTTGAGGCCATTTAAAATTAATTCGGTAATGTAGAACATCTGATGTACAATTAAAATAATGATATGATGATGAATGATATAAAAGAATGATATGATACTTCGAAACGGAAATCCTGGAACTGAGTACAAAAATTACAGGGTTCGATATATATAAAAGTAGTCGAGTATGGCATCAGAAGGCAGCTGATTTTATGTCGTTTTATTTGAGACCATTGGTAATGAATTCGCTAATGTAGAATATCTGATGAACAATTTAAAGGAATACAATGTGATAATTCGAGACACAAACCCTGAAATTGAGTGCAAAAATGACAGGGTTAGATGTATATAAAGTAGTCGAGTATGACATCAGAAGACAGCTGATTTTATGCCGTCTTATTTGAGACCATTGGAAATTAATTCGCTAATGTAGAACAACTGATATACAATTTAAAGGAATACAATGTGATAACTTGGGACACAAATTCTGGAATTGAGTGCAAAAGTGGCAGGGTTCAATCTTCATGAAAGTTATTTAAGATGATATAAAAATATTGCAGGTTCGATTTTCGTTTAGTTAAGAACATTGAAAATTGTCAGCACATCACACAGAAGATGTATGATACGTATTTATTACAACATGCTGAGTGGCCAATTGCTCCCATTTCACTTTAAGGGCAAAGTGACAGGGTGAAATGATTTGATAATAAAACGAACTACACATCATAAGAGAGCTTGTGTCAATGTTGTTCAAATGTGACCATTGGAAATTACTTGCACCTCCTCTAGAAACCAGAATATAGCATTAATCATAGCAAGCCCACTCTGGTGGTGTTCCTTCACAAACCCACCACCAGAGCGGCGCCACCGGTATTATGTCCGCTCATGACGCCTAACGCTCCGACGCTACACTGTCCGGCCTTCGACGCTACCCTGTCTGGCCTCCGACGCTACTCCGACGCTATGCTGTACGGTCTCCGACGCTACGCTGTCCGTCCCAGGGACGGAGAGCACGCCGGCTATCATACTGAACATGATTGTCACCAGACCCCAAGGCCCGGGTGCAAGAAAATAATATGCACACGTGCAGGGGCGTCGATTTGTATCCTTTTGTGGGGGCCATGGCCCCACCAATGTTATCTTGGCCCCCCAATGTTGATTTGGGCCCCCCAATAACCTATGCTATTTTTATGCTGATAAAGTTAAAGGAAAAAAAACACCATGCTAGGTACATAGAAAACGTAGTTGATGCTAACCAGCACATTTTGTACTGAAAAGAAACAGATTTGGATTAGATAGTGGGTTGACACTCCACCTTTTGCTACCAAATTCAAAATTGTACGCAAAAAAAAACAAAATAGCTGGATTTCCCTCCCCTGTGGAAGGACAACTTACATCATAAAATGTTGAGATTGGCTGATGGTAACGCATTTTAAACCAGATTGTCCCCCAAAAAATATGCTCAGCCACAAAACAACAATTGCATTGTCATACTGAGGTTTGTATACACCACCAATGGCAAAACCACATGCATATGGAGCTTGAACAAGATTCATTCCATTCTCAATTTCCAGTCACCCTAGTGAAAACGTCCTACAGGATTCTCAGAAAATCCCACGATCCTACAGGATCCTGTACATTTCCGCAGACACTCCTGCACAGACATGCGATCCTGCAGGACAAGCCTGCAGGATTTGAGAAATATAGAAAGCTGTTCTACAGGATTGTAATGTCGTGCATGACTGTCCTGCATGATTCCAATGGCATGCATGACTGTCCTGCAGGATTTTACAGATATCTATTCAGGTCCGTCTTAAAGGTTTGATGTGATGCAGTTATCAGTGACAAATCTGGGGAGGGGAGCTGGGAGCATGTGCTCTCGCCCCATGGAAGCTGGCGCCCCTTCGGCCGGGAAGAGGCGCCCCTCCGAGAAGGTTTGAGTGCATGGCTACTGTACATGATCATGTGGTTTATTGTGCAGAATTCTGACAATAATCATGCAAGATCCTTCCCAAAACCATGAAGGGTCATGCACAATTCAGGTACAGGATGCTGTGTGATTCAAATGCAGGATCCAGCAAAATTTATGTGCAGGATCCAGCAAAATTTATGTGCAGGATCAAGCAAAATTTATGTGCAGGACCCTATAGGATTTATGTTCAGGAACGTGCAGGATTTATGTGCAGGACCCTATAGGATTTATATGCAGGACACCACAGGATCCTGTAGGCTCCCATTCAATTTCTATGCCGGACACTGCAGGATGGTCATGGATCCAACATAGTGTAAAGAATCCTGCAGGACAGCCCTGGATGCCACAGGATTTATGTGAAGGATCCTGCAGGATTTATGTGCAGGATCATGCAGGACAGCCCTGGATCTGACAGGATTTATGTGAAGGATTCTGCAGGATTTATATGCATGATCCTGCAGGGCAGCCCTGGATGTACTGGATTTATGTGACAGATCCTGCAGGATCCTACAGGACAGTTGTGGTGTAATGGAGCGCGAGTGAGAGCACCAGCATGCTTTCCGGTCGACTGCTGTGCGCGAGTCAGAGTCAGAGTCAGAGTCAGATTTATTGAGGTCTCCACAATAATATGGCTTTTCAGCCCTCTCGTCAGTACATTGCTGTAAAACTATATACATAATCCTACTTCTCGTGTCAATAAACAAGAGTGCTGCCATCTATTAGACGATGTGGTGTACATAAGGTTCACCCTTTGATGTAAGATGACAGTGTCATTAATCGTGCTTAACCATGTCAATTATAGCTTGTTTTTCTGCTTATCTCTAATGCTCTGTGTCCAATAGCCATCTGCCATAATAGCTGTCTACTTCACTCAACTGACTGACCTGTACGCTTTCACAAATGTATGTACTTTTCGATATCTTCGTTCTTCAATGTAATAACTAGATTTCAGGCTTCAACAGTTCGGTTACCTATTGTGCCGGCATGCCTCTCGTCGTCGCTCGTTGCTCGTGGTGTGTCGTGTTATAGTGGACGTATCTCGCAAGACCAGCCTGCCATCAACTCACCATCTTCACTTCAGACTTCTTGCTACTCTTCACCACCAACTTCTAGACCACTCTGCACCTTCAACTCTTCTATAGGCTGGTCCAGAGCCGGCTGATCACTCCGCTGCTTTCTCACTGCTTGTTATTGCAGTTTCCTATTTTTCATTTTCGTGGGGCGACTCCCGTCGCTCTTTTCTCATTTCTTTTCTAGTGGGGTGACACCCGTCACCCCACCCGTTTTCGTCATCGTCGTATTTTCGTTCCCTTTGTTCTGTGTATATTTAGATTTCGTTTGGTAGGGTGTTTTTCCCCGTGATGGGGAAAAAGAGGAAGGAAGGCACCGACCCCAGGTCGCCACAGGACTCTGATTCTGAATTTCCTCCGCTGACCACACCCGACGACCATCGCACGAACACGGACTTGGCCTCTGATGTTCCCTCACTGAATTCGACCATTGATGAACCGCGCCGGACAATTCCCCTTGATGACGCCATGGACGCCCTTTGCACCTCGCCGAACCCTGCTCGTCCCAAGACCTCGACCTCGCCTCAGAATCCAGACCAGACCATCACTCTTCACGCCGCTCACCCACGCTCGAACCAGACCACGCCATCCCAACCTGAACCAATCCAGCCCATTGAACCCTACTTCGACAGTGCTGGTTCTTACGTTGTAGTCAAGCCTGTCGAGGAATCCGTTTCCTTCCGCCGTATCAACGTTTTCTGGCCGACTAAACAACTCCTTGCCATCTGCTCCCTAGCCAATCCCGACATTGAAGCCCCTGCCAACGGAACCTTGGTCATCAAAACCCAATCCCGAGCCCAAACCACGGCCCTCCTCCGCACCACCACATTTTGTGGAAAATCCGTCACCATCACTCTCCATTCCAACCGCAACACCACCAAGGGCACCGTCTTCGCGCCGGAGCTCCGCTTCATGACTGAAGCGGAAATCCAGACGGAGCTCAGGCCGGAGGGGGTGACCCACGTCCATCGAATCACCTCCTTTAAAGACGGTCAGAAACGCGATACGAGCCTACTTGTCCTTACCTTCAATTCTACCAATCTTCTCAAGACCCTAGTCGCCGGATACCTACGATTCCAAGTCCGTGTCTTTATTCCTAATCCTCTCCGCTGTTTTAACTGTCAGCGCTTCGGCCATGGCAGTAAAACATGTCGCCAGTGCGCCCGGTGCCCCAAATGCGGAGAAACACCTCATCCTGACTCCACCTGCTCCAAGCCTGCCCACTGCCTCAGCTGCAACACATCCGATCACCTCACCACTTCCAATCAATGCCCAGTTTGGCGCAAGGAGAAGGAGGTATGCGCTGTGAAGGCCACGACCGGGGTGTCATACCCCCAGGCCCGATGGTCTGTCGAGGCGACCTTCATCCGCGAAAACGTACGCTCAGGCGGCCACCGTTGCTCCCCCCACACGTCGCGTCACCACTACTTCCATCTCGATGCAAACAGATATTATTCCAGGTTTAGCTCCACTTAAAAAACTTACTCCACTGACCACACCGACACCACCCACTCTGGCTCCCAACACCCAGACCACTCCGACACAAACCACCCCGGCTCCCAACACACAGACCATTCCGACCAAACAAACGCCAACAAATTTCACAAGAAATTCCAGACCCCGCAGCCATTCGGCTGCCGGGGAGATGCGCGCCACTTCCGTGGCTCGCCGACCGGTGCCGGCAGGCGACCACGTGACCCGACCGGCTCCCAGCCGGCGGGCATCCCCAGCGGCAGTGGTGCGCGGCCGAGAGTCGGCCGCCAAGGCAACCAACACGGCGGGAGCCGTCCGACATCAAACACACGCCCCCACCTCACGCATGGAAGGCAGCACAAAGGTCACACAAACAATAATATTTCCCCAATTCGTATTTCTCCAATGGAATTGCCATAGTTTAATATCCAAATGGGCCGAAATAAAGCTTTCTTAGTATTATCACACCTATTCTCATCGCTCTTCAGGAAACCTGGTTCTACCCACCGATACATATAATTTCAATCTTTCAAATTACCACTGTACCGTCACGATAGGTCCGTGGACCACATCGCAGTGGCGGTACAGCCTGTACATCAACAATATTTTACACATACACAAATTACACTGAATTCACCTTTCAAGCCGTAGCTTGTACTTTGCGTTTGCATGGCAGGAATGTGGATGTATGTTCCATTTATATTCCACCACAAACAGATAACACAAACATTTTGATACAATTAGACAACCTGATAACACAATTCAAGAATCCTTTCATATTACTCGGCGATTTTAATGCCCATAGCCCAGCGTGGGATAGAACACGCACACTTCCAGACACTCGCGGCCGCATCATTGAACAAATTTTAGACCGACATAATTTAGTATTACTGAACACCGGAGAACCAACCTTTTTTCACCTTGGACATAATACAGAAACAGCTATTGATTTATCAATATGCTCTCCGACTCTGGCCAATGATTATGATTGGACCATAGACACTGATATTCATGCCAGCGATCATTACCCCATTAAATTAACACCCACATTTTCAACTGCGGCAGATACGACACCAAGTTTTGTCCCTCGCTGGAAAATCTCGAAGGCCGATTGGACAACTTTTCAGGAACTTTCACATATTCAATACAACCCCAACATTTCTCCCGTCGAAAACATCAACCAAGTTACCAAAACACTTCTCGAAGCAGCTTCCACCGCCATTCCACTAACAAAACCTTTCACAAAAAGAACACCAGTCCCCTGGTGGTCGATAAAAGTTTCCCGAGCAATAGCCGCAAGAAAGAGAGCATTTAGAAAATATTTACGCCATCCCGACCAACAAAATTTAGTCAGCCGTAATTATGAACGTGCGAAGACACGCCGCATCATTCGCGAAGCTCGTCGCCGTTCATGGTCACTTTATCTACAACAAATCACCTCTCGAACACCTTTAAGCAAAATCTGGCAGTTAATTCGCCGATTATCGCACTCCATTTAAATCACTCCCGGCACTCAAAATTCAAAACACCACAATTACAGACCCACAAACAATAGTAAATACAATAGCGGATACCATGGCTTACAATAGCTCTGACAACAACTACAGACCGGAATTTCTACAAAACGCACAACACACATTTCACACCGATGTGGCATAATTTGATTCGGACAACACTGAAACATACAATATCTCATTTCAAGTTTCTGAACTAGATACAGCTATTTCCTCAGCCGGTAATACTTCTGTAGGTCCCGACAATTTACATTATTCCTTTTTCAGACATTTATCCAATGACACAAAACATTGTATCTTACAAACATTTAATGCATTATGGTCTGGCCATACTTTCCCCGAAAACTGGAAGGAAGCCCTCATCATCCCTATTCCAAAACCCGGCAAAAACCACAGCAACCCCAATAATTTCCGACCCATCGCTCTCACCAGTTGTCTAGGAAAACTTTTCGAACGTATGATTGTAAAAAGACTGACCTGGTACTTAGAAACAAATCATCTGTTATCTCCAATTCAATGCGGTTTTCGTCATGGCCATAGTACAATAGATCATCTCATTCGATTAGAAACTGACATACGCCTTGGTTATAAAAAAAACACGAACACACCATTGCAGTATTTTTAGACATTAGTAAAGCATATGATATGGTATACAAACCGGCATTAATTTCCAAACTTCTTCACTTCGGCGTCAAAGGAAATTTAGCTCATTATTTGATAGGATTTCTGTCTGGTTCCCGTCATTTTCATCTCCGGTGCAGGTCAGCGATTTCCGATCCACGTTTTCTACAGAACGGATTACCACAGGGGAGTTGTATTTCACCAGTATTATTCAACATCATCATTAATGACATTTTCGATAACATGCCTGCCAATCTATCATACTCGCTGTTTGCGGACGATAGTGCGATTTGGTGTTCCGGCAAAAATTATGATCATTGTTTAATTAGATTACAAAACGCACTTGACCGGATACACCAATGGTCCATCAAATACGGTTTCACATTTTCAGCTCCAAAATCTGCCACAATGATATTCAGCAAATCAATTCCGTGCCCAAATCCAGATACACCACTTCACCTCGGAAACACTGACATACATTTTGTAAATTCGTTCAAATTTCTTGGTGTTATTTTCGATCGCAAGCTTTCCATGCACCAGCACGTCAAACACATCCAGGCCAAATGTTTCCACAGACTCAACTTATTTCGCTGTATTACGTCTTCATCATTCGGATCCGATCGTCACACGCTATTACAATTATACAAATCCTTGGTTCTTCCCATCATAGAATATGGCTCCATAGTTTACGCAAGTGGCAGTACCACCGCTTTGAAGCTTTTGGACACCTTACAAAATAAATTCATTCGCATAGCACTCGGTGCAATGACCACGTCTCCCATTACTTCTCTACAAATCGAATCAGGAATTCCACCATTAGGTCTCCGAAGAATTGAACAAACACTCCGATACGCCGCAAAAATTCAATTTAGAGAACACCACCCCACACACGCATCTTTACAAATTCTCCCAAATCTACACCACGAATATTTAGGTCCCGCCGAAAAGCGAACCGGGCTTACCATAGCTTCACGCATTAAAACATTTTCTACACAGCTCCAATACAACATTCCACATATTACAGCTCTCTCTTCACCAACTACACCACCGTGGCAGATGGCTGAGAGACATATTGTCTATCTCACCACCACTCCAAAATCACAGCTTTGTCCAGAATACGCCAAACAAAAATTCCACCAGTTTCGTTCTCGTTATCATCATGTTCCTTTTGTTTTCACCGACGGATCCAAAGACGCAAATTGCACAGGAAATGCCATTGTTTCCGGTACATACACACAACAACATCGCTTGCCAAACGGGACCTCCATTTTCATCGCCGAATTACACGCCATTCTCACTGCCCTTCGCTACGTCCGCAACCGTTCGATGTGTCACCCCATGCGCCATGTCGTCATTTGTTCCGACTCAAAATCTGTTCTTCAATCTCTTTCTTCACTTTCTTTTTCGCACCATTGCCATATTTCCATTTATAACACACTTGAAACACTTCATCTGATGGGCATGAAGGTCCGTTTCCTGTGGGTGCCCAGCCACTGTGGCATCCCAGGAAACGAAAAAGCAGATCATTTCGCCAAACATTCATTACAATTACCACACATCACAGAAATCCCACCACATTTTGACGCCATCAAATCAACAATACGACAAAACATTCAACATTTTTGGAACCAACAATGGACTGACACAACAAACCACACACAATTACGTCTCATCAAACCTGTCATCGAAAACTGGACCACATCATACAAAAAAAAACAGACAAGAAGAAAAAGTTATATCCCGGCTCCGCATAGGTCACACTTTTCTCACACATCGATATATATACACTGCTTCACCTCGACCTTCATGCCCATCATGCAACACTCTTCTTACAGTTTCACATATTCTCCTACACTGTCAACGTTACCATGACCATAGAAAAACACTTACCAACTACTGCCGTACACATAACATCCCCTTTTCTTTACCTACACTATTAGGAGATCAGCACCCATTCCTCATTAATCTACTTTTCATTTTTCTCCGCAAAACCAACTTGCTTCAAGAACTATAGACTGACTATCAAGACATAACTATTCATTCATTCCACTCACGGCACGAAATGGCCTGAGCAGGCCGAAGTGCCCAACCTAACAAAACAAACAAACAAGTTCAATAAATCAGTGTTCTCGCACCCAGACCCAGCGAGCGGTTTTACTGGGCACTCCAGGGCAACGGTGGCGACACGACACCGCAACGGAATCCTATTTATCTTCTTCCTCTATCCTAAGGAGGTTGACCACACTTAGGTGAAGGTTGGGTCAGACCCTGCACTTTACAGGTGTTAATTGGCAACAATACCTCCCTGGCTCTATTATAGCCAGCCTGACCATTACCACTACGCCTCTACTCCCTAGTGGCCTTCCCAGATCCTGCAAGCCTATCCACGCACCTAGGCGCTACACCAGTGGCTCACTGGTGGGTACCAGTGGCTTCACTGTTGGGTGCCAGTAGCTTCACTGGTGGGTACCGGTGACTTCACTGGTGGGTACCAGCGACTTCACTGTTGGGTGCCAGTAGCTTCACTGGTGGGTACCGGTAACCTCACTGTTGGGTACCAGTAGCTTCACTGGTGGGTATCAGTGGCTTCACTGTTGGGTGCCAGTAGCTTCACTGGTGGGTACCGGTAACTTCACTGATGGGTACCGGTGACTCCACCGGTTAGTATCAGTGGCTTCCGTCAGGCCATGACCACACACAGCCGCTCTGTATGGTGAATCTGTATAAACCAGGACGCTTTCAAACATACTGACACATTTCATTATGAAACTACGCCAATCCTCACATTGCTACACATAACTATATAACCTCACTATAACTACACATTCTCTTCACGAATATGCATTCCCGACCGGAATATATAAACCCGAAATGTATTTTCATTTTAGCCATTGCAACAAACAAAAATTCGGTCGAAAAAGAAAGGGGACGAGTGGTCTAGGGGTAGATGCTCGTCTCGCAATCGAAAGATTGTGGGTTCGAATCTCACCTGTCTCTACTCTTCGTCCGCGACCAATTGGCGTGAGAGATTGGCGACGCTATATGACTCAACGGTCGATGTGTCGTAAAAACCAATAACCGGTCGAAAAAGAACTGCAGCGATGTTTTAATCGATCAGCGGCAGCAGCGCCATTCTGGTCAGCCAGTATCCCGGTCAGAACTGCACAGACTCCAGGGCCTCTGATGTGCCAGTCGGTTCGGTTATTGGTTTTACGACACGTCGACTGTTGAGTCATATAGCGTCGCCAATCTCTCACGCCGATTGGTCGCGGGCGAAGAGTAGCGACAGGCGAGACTCGAACCCACAATCTTTCGATTGTGAGACGAGCACCTTAACCCTAGACCGTGCCAGTCGGTCATACGTACGTCGTGTAAATGTCGCAGTGCAGTGTCGTAACGCTAAACTGGCCGAGCAGGCGGCCGGCCCTGGTCGTAGACAGGGTGGTCGCAGGGTCCAGGGTCGTAGCCAGGGTGGCCGCCGCACCCTGGACCCAGCGTGCGGCGTCAGGTTGGCGCCAGGCTGAGCAGCGTCACACGTGTCACGGTGTGACGCCACGTGTGTCACGGTGTGACGTCACATGTGTCACGCGCGTCACACATGTGACCCTGCACGGCTCGGTGGTCGCAGAGACGCGCGTGGGCGGCGCGCTGACCACGTGACACTCACCTGGAATCGAGTCTGCCGAAGCGACGCGTCCACACTCAAGTGACCGCTCTGGCGGTACACCAAGAAGACGTACCGGTGCACCCCTGGCGGCACAACGGCGAACCGTTAGTGTTATGCTTGGCCACCAAGAGCACGGAGTGGTAGGAGCACAAAGAGTACGCTATGCCTTCGCATACGTAGTGAGAATTTGCGAAATTGGTTGGATGGGGGGGATGGGGTAAATTAACTTCTTAATAGACAAAGCTGCCCCGGAAAACCTTTGCAACTAGCTTACGCCCATGGTTAGGCATCAGTCTGATTAGGATGGGGGGGGGTAAGCAATGATTGAGGGGGCAGCGCCCCCCTGAACGTACACAAAGTGACACCCCTGGCCACACGTTTCGAACGGTACCATTGATGCTCCAAAAAGTAGCCACTCCCTCGGGAGTTGGTGGCGCGACTGCGGTGTGATGCTTGGACACAAATTAACAAAAAAATATAAAATTATACATTACAAAAATGAATAAGGGAAAACACGATCATTAGAGCAAACATCAACAACATTCGGATAACCACGCCCGGAAGAATGTGAAAAACAACGTCCAATGCCGCTAAGCATTGAGGAAACACTGCAATTACAAATAGCACAAACACAACAGTAACAGTGCAAACAAGTTCAATACAAACATAACAAACGGCTCACGGCTATCAAAAGGTTTTTACCACTCCCCATTTCATACTCCATGAAAGGTGTGGCACACAACATTTCCACACGGTACCTGCGGCCATGATCGCCTTCGGTCTCTTACTGTATCTCCGACGGGGACCTAGACAGGACGTGTTTATATGAATACATTCTCCTGCCCATGTATAAAAAATGGAATACCATGCGAGAATGAAGCCCATGCGTCACTTCCTCAGTCAGAGAAGGCTGTCAGCCGACAACTAAAGTGGCATTCTACGCACTGCGGTGATAACTCAAAATGCGTGGGAATAATAATTTTGTGGTCACAATTCTGAGGTCCATGGCCTCTTACTGGCCTTGTGTACGGTAATGCAACCATTGGCACCAACGAACAAAATAGGCTACATATAGGCTGAGTACGGCACTACGTATATATACGCCATACGTGGAGTACATATACATATTTGCATATATATATTCCTTAGCTTGTTTTGTGCTGTGTATTGTGGCTATTGCATGTCTCTGAAGAAAATAGTTCATGAAATATTGACATACGTGCTGTTTGATTTCACGCGTGCCGCCAGAATAGGAAGTGTTTTGATTGAAACTGTATATATTCTCATTGAGTTCGTATGCTTGCATTGTACCCACGTGATTCGTATTTGTTAGTTCCTGGAGATGGCCAATGCAGGCGTCGGTAGCTCAGTAGTTAAGCTGAGCGACTGGCAAGCCTGAGGTTCGGGGTTCGATTCCCCGCAGTGCCCGCCCTTCCTGCCAGGGTGAGAGGCAGGCGACGCCATGTGGCCTCAGCTGCTGAGTGCGTCGTAAAGTCGCAACCACCAGAAGATGACCAATGCCGGTTCACACGTCGACAAAAATATAAGAACTTCGAATCACGATGTGCTCCACATCGATGCTGACTTCCTGCAATGTTCAAATTGTAGCTACCACGTTAATCATGGCACCACTTGGACATACTTTATATAACCATACCGATATCAATATGTCATGCGTTCGAAGACTAGAACACCTGAGAGATAAATGAGAGAGAGAGAGAGAGAGATATATGTATATAGATATATGTATATATGTATATATATATATATATACACGGAACATGCGCCAGTTTCGATGGATCCACCAGCGCACTGCTGCTGCCATCTATGTGTGGCTTGCGGACTCACCGCTGCCCTTTGGCGTTCCGGAGCCGATGAACTCTGTGACCTCTTCGCCCCGGGCGACGTGACCGCCGGGGATGTTGATCACCAGCCAGTGTCTCACCCCACCAAGTGACCTGTCCTCGCGGGTTGGCACGTCCGGGTCTGCGAGAGCACGTGGTGCAGTCGGAGAGTCTCCAGTTGGGATCAACATGGGGCTCGCTCGACGTCCGCTGACGTTTTCGTCAGCACCAATGATCAGTTGCCACGTCACGGGCAAACAGCAATGCAGTGCCTCGTTATGCTCACTCAACAATTAGTCCTATCAATGTAAAAAAGAACATATGCACATGCATGTTCAAAAGCGCAGGCAAGGGGAGGCACCGCAGGCGCTTCATCGCCCCCGTCTCCAAAATACACTGGATCGAACAATACATTTTGGTGTTTGCACGCCGCGAAACGAGAAATGCTCCGCGCGCTTCGTGAGCCGAAAGCGGTTTCGATAGTAAGGTATGTTTTTTCTGGTCGTGTCCTCCTCTTCAGAAAATGCAGGCTGCGCCTCTGTACATATTGTGCTGCAGTAACCTGCACAGTGGCAATGTGTGGCACTGGCACATGTGCGGTCGCTTAGGAGCAGTATGAATTTGGATAGCACCAGAGCATACCTCAAAAGCGTTTCACTGGGGGCATAACAGCGATAAAATACGCAAGAAATAATTTACTTGGATGGCATCGGAGAATTTGCCTCTCAGATAGCATAACATTTGCGGATAATCTGACAGAATTTTGCAATAGTTTTGCATTATAAACTGAGATGAATTTTGTTCTACAATGTCCACATGTTTACCACACGAACAAAGGCGTCGTGCTGAGCAAGGTCTAGAAACGCCCCCGGCCATTCTCCGGATCACTGGCATTTCTGGTATTCTGCGACCCCGATGTTGCCCCGGGCGAGCGAACAGCACGGAGTACGGAGTCTGTCAGAGCCAGCGAGAGGGCATGCCGTAGCACAGTGGTGCAACGCCACTGCTCCTGACATTCCCACTCCCAGGCGCGGTCAAATGTTCCAACAAACAGCGATGGCGAGCAGCTTCAGCTGCATTTGCACCTTCGTCGGACATAGATGTGCTCTGCCTCCTGTGAGCGGCGATTTAGGTCACGTCACGTTGATTAAAATATAGGTTGAATCAGACAGTGGCGGATTCAGGGAATAGCATGGGGTCGGGGTACTCGTCTGCAGTGGCACCATGTCCTCGGAGGGGGGAGGGTGCATTCGGCTGACAAACAAATTGTAGAGACGGGATGGTGGAGGGAGACAATCGAGCACACCGAGAGGAGCGCATTTTTCTCTGAGAGGGCATCTTTTCGTTGAAAAACCTGATTTTCGGGAAGCATTCACCCCACCCCGCACGGAAGAGCGCCTTTTCCTCGTCTGCACCCATTACCCTCCAACCTTCTCCAACCCATTTTTCGGAGCACAATTTAGCATTGGATGGGACGAGGTGCAATTCGGCACTAGCTGGAAGCGTCTTCCTCGAACGAAACATTTGCGCGATACCTGTAAAGTTGCAGGTGTTGTTGTTATTGTTGTTGTTGTTGAATGACGTTCACTTACATTAGGTTATAGGTATACCTATAACCTAGTATAAGTGAACGTCGTTCAACTACCTACGTACGCACCTGTCATCATCAATGTGTATAGTGCTTGAGGATCGGCATCCGACGTGACGTTCGGCTTCTCCTTGACCGAGGTCGGGGTCAGCTCATTGCCAAACTCCAGTGACACACCGGATGGGTACGTAACCTGTTGTGGACAATATGGCCGTTATTGCTGGGGTCCGCCTAAAGTTGAGACGGTAACACGAGGCCACGAGCGAACTGCACTGATTGGTAGCATGACGCGGACTTACGTGACGTGCGTTACGTTACATATATATATACATATTTGACCGGCAGGGGTGGTTCTCTTTCCCGGAATGTGTTAATATATATATATATATATATATATATATATATATATATATATATATATATATATATATATATATATATATATATATATATATATATATATATATATATAGATATACATATATATATATATATATATATATATATAGGTATATATATATATATATATATATATATATATATATATATATATATATATATATATATTCCCGGCATAAATCTTACATAGCAGCCAAAAAGACTGACGCGGGTGAAATTACAAATTCCGGGAAAGAGAACTACCCCTGCCGGTCAAATCCGCCGCCTCTGGGTATGACGCACGAAATATTTACCCTCGCCGTGCATGGAAGCTCCCTGGGGAAGCCGCCGTGCCCGACCCGTGTGCGTGCCTTAACAAGGAACGTACCGTCAGTGTCGCCGCAGGTAGAGCCGGCACGACGTCAGGGCTGACCTGGCAAGCTTCCATATCTGATCTGTGACGTCAGCAACGCTCGGCAGGGGCCCGCTGTCGTGCCGCGGTCCTGACGTGGATAAGCGCAGGCTTATCAGTGGACGGTTGGCTTAAAACTGTCCCCTACATTTTAACAATTATGATGACTTCAGTTGAGAAAAAAAACAATGTTTTGAATCCCGCTAAACAGTAGTTTGATAACCAGCCCAGTTAGTGAAACAGCTCGTTAACCAGTCTGGGCAATCAGCTTCAGCATTCACTGCTAGACAACAACTTTTGTCGGAATCCCCGGCAACGTGTGCTCATTGAGGAATCGTTTCGATGCTCCGCGATTCGAACCTACCACGCCAGTGGGGGCAGCATCAGCTACCACGCCAGTGTCAGATCCTAGTCTCAAAAAAATGTGGTTTCGCATTTCACTGTTCATGTTATTGCACACTGAACACGCGATCTAACAGTATGATACCTCCAAAGGTCAAGGTCACGGCTCAGCTTAGGGTTAGGCACAATGGAATATGTGGTGAACTGTTGACGCTGATTGTTTTAGAACCAGATTGTACTGAAAAAAAATGCCATGAGTGACACTAACACGATGGCAAATGTGTTCGCCATATTTGATAATTTTGGGTAACATTTATTGCCAATATTTTACTTCCAAAATTCGCCAGCTTCGACTCATATTTCGCCACCTTAATCAGAAGCGAAATAATCCTGCATAACTGCTATGATCAGCCCTGATTTGTACTTTTTGCTTCCCAGACCGTATCTTAGCCACCAAGAGCGCCTGATATCAATATATTTTTGGTGCGTTTCATGTCATGCCTCAGTGAACTGACCTGACATTGACTTATAATTGTAGAGGGGTCTCTGTCGTCAGCGGGGTGTGGGGAGTATGGGGTTTCAGTGAGTGGGTTGTGGGACTTCTGGGGTAGTGGAAAAGAACAAAATAACTGGGAAAGTTTCTTACTTTTGGGTGCCAGTATGTCGCGTTGTATTTCATTGTTCGCCACCTCTACTGCCCGTTCACCAGTCCCGACCGGTTTGGTGCTGTGTGTACACCGGTTTGGTGCTGTGTGTACTACCCTCCATTACACCGAATTATCTGTTGTACGAGCTCAAAGATTTGGAAACCTAATAGTGAGTGTCACCCGCTATGCTAGAATCGATACAATGCATCACCAAAATATAATACAAAAGGCTAAGTATGCTTAGACACTGCTGTTTGTATAGTTTATTTCGAGTCTTCATGGCCTAAATAGTGCCCAAGTTGATATTGCAAGACCGAAGTTAACCTAATGCAGATATAGTATGCTGTTGAAATTTCAATTTTCCCTTTAAAAACGGCATTTTGAGTTCCAAGCGTATTTGAAACTAAAAAGTAGGAACATCATTGGATTATATTCGTCGAGGGCTTTCCGGTGGTACCCCGTTTGTTTGGTACCCCGTCTTTCCGGTGGTACCCCGTTTGTTTGGTACCCCGTCTTTCCGGTGGTACCCCGTTTGTTTGGTACCCCGTCTTTCCGGTGGTACCCCGTTTGTTTTCGTGCAACGCTTAGTTTAGAAATTAGACTTAGTCTTTAAGGACCCACAAGATGACCTGCGAGGATCTGACCGGAAAGACGGGCGGGCTAATAGACCACTGGACCATTGGTGTCACTTTGTGGAATTGATCGGGGTGGGACGATTGATGTTTTTGATGGCATTTTTATCCAGAGGGGTGCCATCGGCTAAACATACTCGTTGAGCGGGGAGGAGGCGGGTGCACTGGAGCGTTCTGGAAGGGTGCCTCCATAGGTTCAATGGTTACGCTTCGGTCTGATTGGGGGATCAATGATTGGGAGGCGAAATTAATGGTTCGGGGGCCATCCCCCAAACGTTAGCGCATTCAAAGTGACACCCCTGGACCGAACCTCCAATTGTTGACACAATATGTGCTCATTGATTATCGGGCATCACTCCACATTCTGAATTCACAGTTTAAATGGATTAATGACCCCTAGAAAAGCCGTAAGCTGTGTCGCATTCACACTGTCGCACTACGGAAGGAAAAATAAACAAGAAACCAACTGCAATGGATTATAGAGAAGAGAGACTGCGGAGAAAACGGAACGCGAGTCGGAACACATACAAGATGGCTAAGTATGCATGCAAATAAGATATGCAAGAATTGAGACAGCTGCGATAATAGAGTAGCAGGGAGTAGAGTAGGGAATAGAGTGAGAAAGGACAGAGCGGGTAAGCAAGATTACCGAAGCGTGAGCGCTTCGGTAATCTTGCCGCTATTATGTCGTAAGTTTTCGCTTGAACACCATATGCTCCTTTACATTATTTAACACGCGTTTTGGCATGGGATGGTTTTATCTTGGACGCGTCTGCTAGAATATTCGATTCGACCCAGTTGTGCTTAGTCATAAGTGTCATAGACAGCTCCGATTAGCACCTGATTTTCAGCTTAGCATGGTTTGTTTTTAAGCTTTTAGGTGGTGTGTAAAGAGCATCTGAGATCGTCGAGGAAATAAACATCTCCGCAGTCAGCATGCTCTACATCGCGTACTCGGCACGCGCCATGCCGACAATTGGCGCAGTTAGTTAAGGCGTCCACTTTCCGTACGGATGGTGGTGGATTCGAATCTCGAAGCATTCAAGTTTTAACCTGATCACACAATCGTTAGCGGTCAGGGCCGTTGGTTAATATTGCACTTAGATTACTTTACAATATCATATGAGTTGCTTTATGTAATAATATTTGTCCATTAAAGTAAAGAGGGAAATACTTAATTAAAGCCCACTCATGCAATAAATGTCCAATTGGACCATTTGAATTGTCATCGTGGAACTTTGTCTCTGGAAGGAAACATTGCATCCATATCCAGTTCAAGCTGTTTATTTCAACAGCCCGGTTCTGTACGCACCACATTCCGTTACATTTCAAGTGCAAGCAACGCTACCGTAGGAAGTGCAAAAGATACTCGCTCAACATGCCTCTCACATAACGTTCACCGGGAGGGGGGGGGGTGAGGGGGGAGTACGGGCACCTAAGATCTGAAACTAGAAGCACAAAATTTGGAGGAATTACAGCTGTTGTGAACTTGCTGCAGTATACATTTCATGACCCCAGGTCAATGTCTTCAGTGTCAAATGAGGTCACAATCAGCCTCCACTCCACCCCAGCCGGCACCACCCGTACAGAAAGTATGCACGTTCCACTGCTGAACGGTAGAGGTAGAGACCGTTCATACGTACGCTCGCTACTTGCACTGGTACAGACCGTGCGTACTGTCGTTACGATCGAAGTACGGACCCATCGTGCGATCGTTACAGCCAGCGTTGTTTTTATTGTCGAGTGTGGTGAACACATGGCGTAACGCGGCATTGAAGAAGGTACCATGTTCGACTGAAACTGCATGCAGATGTAATATTAATATATTTTCACACATACATCGACGTGAGAACAGATGTATCAAGCCATAGATATATAGATGCAGAGAAGGGGACAAAGACATAAAAGATCAGCGCAACTATGAGCCACAAGGGCCCTTCTTGGTTGCACTTTGGACACTGAACCAGTTGCCCACCAAATCTGTCTATCAGCCTTCCCTGGAATACAGAAAAACAAGCCCCCTATTCTTATAATGATTGTCTATGCCGTTTTTAAAGATGTTCAGCGTGTTGCTACTGACAATGGTTCCTGACAGCTGGTTGCAGTGTTCGACTACCCTGTTGGTGAAGAAAAAAATGGAGACATGGAGGGATACAGATATGTAGAGCGATGCCAGATTTACTTTACCCAGATTTACCCGAGCAGTATCTTACCTGCGTGATCTCTGACTGGTCGCTGTCGTGCACTGGCTAACACCGATACTACTCAGATCGGACCTGAAGTTGGCATGATTACGGCACCGTTTCAAGTATAAGCGTCACGGGTTTGCGGTGTACAGTCTCGTGTTTTCGTCTGCCGCCGGCCCGCAAGGTCAACTCCCGTGAGGATGTTTTCAGGAGGTACACCAGACCCGTAGCCAGGCGTGGGCATTGCAGCCATGTGCCGCTCCGCCCCCGACGAACTGTGTGCGCCAATTACTTTAGCACTACGCCAATGGGGTGTGAACTGTGCGCTAGGTAAAGTCGAGTTATAAGGAGCTTGTGACAATCCTGACGATTTCGGCCGGCTACGGGTCTGAAGCACACTGGGAACCCTCGCTCAAGGTCACACCCTGGGAACATCAGAGCCTGTAGAAGCTCGTAGAAGTTCGTAGAAGCTCGTAGAAGTTTGTAGAAGTTTGTCATGTTTGCACATGAGGTTCACGAGGTTCGCTCAGTGGTGTCGTAATCAAGGCTGGGGATCTTGCACCGAACAAGGCGAGGGGACGTTCGGGGTGTTTTGGTCCAAAATTTACAGATTGAATAAGGATAATGTCAATTTGCCATCAACAGTGTACCACATCAAGTGGGGTCCGAACTCCCGACTCCTTTTGCATCGTAGCACACTGGTGCTTGTTTTTGTGTGTGCCGCACTGTAATTTTTACACTTCAAAAGCTTTTCTTTAAGTTCAACCGTATCATGACAAACATTGATTGTGTGTAGTCAATGGATGTTACTAAATTTCATAATTGGATAGGCACTTGGGATACAACACCGGCAGATCAATGGAATAGGAGCTTGTTCGATGTAAGATTTCTCAGATTTAAATACCTGGATCAGCGGCACTGGTTGCTTGATGCGTTTCTACAATAAACTGGCACTGCAATTGAGAGCTGGTGGGTCTAGTTGTGATGTACTCTTCTGAAATACTACGAAATGGCTGCGAAATGTGGATGCCGTTTAAAAAAATCAGGTGTCAGCTTACTTGACATATCAACTGAAAGTTCAAGTAGCGTAAAAATAATATCCAAAGTACTTTCCCACGTAGTTTAACTTTGCATCTGCTACCAGTACTGATAGAGGGGTCTTCCCGGTGTGTAATTCTTTATCGAGAAATAAGAATTTCAACCGACTGTAAAGGAGGTTGTCGGAACAACCTGTAAATGTTAAATCACGTGGCTCATTTTTTACATATTTGCAGCTACAATACTGTAAATTAGTGAGTTTTCGGTAGTTTACCCTTCAAGCCACGTAATGGTTTGATATACCCCAATTTTGATTCGTTTTAAAAGTGAAAATTTGTCCCGTTTGACCTGTACCGTAAGCAGTCATAATATTAATTTAAACTTGGTATATTTACTTGTGTTGATATTGAGGATTCATGCAAAACTGAATGACATGTAAGATTTCGCACAGCCTATTTCACGACGACGGATATGATGTAAATGTTACCTACTTATTAAGAACAACCAGACATGGGCGATCCCAAAAAAGATGACCCGAAGGCATCTGAAGCATCGGGAGGTAAGAAATCGGATAAGAAGCACCACAAAAAGAAAAAGCGAACATGCAAGCGTTTACTCAGAAAATGCTGTCGTACGATATGTCCATGTCTCAAGAAGAAAAAGAAGAGCCACCACCACCACCATAAGAAGAAGAAACCTCAACCAGCCGAGTGATATTAGGATTCGATGTTTCCGAACAATCAGCCTGCCATTTGAGCGGCAGAAAAGCTATCATGTCGGGCTGAAGACAACTGATGGGCAGACATGCATGTTTGCTACTACTAATGTGTGCTTGCTGTTGCTACTCGAACCAAACAAATATAGCTATCATGGCTGTCCAATATTGTACAGTGACTTGATGTGCTTGTCTCTTTGAGAAAACGCTTTCTCGAGTTGTTCTTTTATTCTTCTCGATCAATAGACCTCTGTCAAAACGTGGTGTTGTGGTGCCAGCAGATCTATCTCTTCTCGCGGAAATAAACTTGGAGTATTGAACAATACCAGGGAACAAGGGTAATCAGACAAATGTATGCGAGGAAAATGTAAGTATGGCATATGTGCCTACACAAATATACGTAAGCCAATGTACGTAAACGGAGATGCACGCATGACAAATGCACGCAAGCGCAAATGCATGTATGGCAAATATACGTTAGCGCAAATGTACTTAAACGCAAAAGCACGTAAGCGCAAATGTATATAAACGCAAAAGTACGTAAACGCAGAAGTACGTATGCGCAAATGTACATCGGCGCAAATGTACCCATGTGCAAATGTACGTAGTAGAAAATGTACGTAAACGTAAACGTACGTCAAGGCAAATGCACGCATGAACCAATGCACATACATTTGTGCATATGTACACTTGTTTTTACATATATTTGCCATACGTACATTTGTCACCTGCACAGCTGTGCTCAGGCACATATATGCTTACATAAATCAGCTATACTTACTTTTGTTCACATGTACATTTCCTTACGTCCATCTGAAACACGTACATTTGGTTGCGTGCGTTTGCTTGCGTACATTTGCCATACGTACAATTGCGCTGACCTGCATTTGTGTTACCTAAATTTACATTATGCTACATTTGCTCTATCGTACTGTTGTGTACATATGAGCTAACGTACCTTTACGCTTTCGTACATTTGTTATAAAACGTTTTCCGTTTGCATACATTTGCATTGGAGCACATTTACTCTTGATTTTAGTTTTACATTTAATTATATTTACGTACTTTTCCATTTACGTACATTTGCACTTGCGTACATTAGCTCATACGTACATTTGCGCGAACGCAACTTTGCGGTGACGTACATTTGCGCTTATGTATATTGCGCTTATGTTCGTTTGCGCATACACACATTTGTGCTCACGTACATTTCCGCATTATTACATTTCCGCTTGCGTACATTTCCGCTCAGATACACAGTTCTTTTGATTCACAGTGGAGCTTCTTGAAGTTTCCACACATCACAGAAATCCCACCACATTTTGACGCCATTAAATCAACAATACGACAGAACTTTCGGCACTTTTGGGAACCAAACCTGGACACAAAGCACAAACCATACCCAATTACGGAACATTAAACCAGTCATCGATATTCGGACGCCATCATTTCTAATCAACCGCCAGGAAGAAAAAGTCCTATCGCGCATTCGCATAGTACATACTTACCTCACACATCGATTTATTTATTCTGCTTCACCTCGGCCTTCATGCCCATCATGTAACACTCATATTACAGTCCCACATATATTACTACACTGCCCGCAATACCATGGCCCTAGAAAACCACTTACTGATTACTGCCACACACACAACATTCCATTATCTTTGCCCTCAGTGTTGGGGGATGATCACCTGTTTCTTATCAAGCTACATTTAATTTTTCTTCGACAAACCAACTTGTTCCAGGAATTATAGACCGACTTTTACGATCAATCAATCACTGTTCCTTTTATATCAACGGCGCGAAATGGCCTGAGGAGGCCGAAGCGCCTAATTCAACAAAATGCCAAAGTTCATGTGCCGCTTCTACAACGTGCACACAAACGCATTTTTGCTTCCTCATGTGTTTATTCATTTTCCGCCCACCCAGTCTATCCCGCTCGAGGCAGGAAGCGAGCTTTTTGAGTTCCTCCCCCGTGTGTCCAGGGTCACTCCCAGAGTCCGCGGTGCCACTCAAATGCCCATCCCGTCTCACAGGGCACCCATGTTGTCACCCTAGATTGGAGCATTATGGGAAATGTAACTTCAATATATATATTTTCATGTCTAGATTTCACCCCCAGAATGGGCCACTTCAGCCATTGCGGAGGCGTTTAGCCACGGGCAAGGAAAGTCGATTTAGAACATAAGAGCAAGTTGTGATTTTGTGGTATGGAATAGGATGGATTTTGCAGCCTGAATAACTTATATATATATATATATATATAATAATAATAAATAATACACTCCTGCATCTGCTGCATATGCATATGTACATATTATATACATATATATATATATATATATATATATATATATATATATATATATAAAGTACATATATATAGATATAGTTTTCTTGGACGTTATACTATCATACTGACCTCATACTTCACGCCCCCGCTTGGTGTGTTTTCAGGGTCCGGCGAGGGTTGAGTGCTTCCGGTGTGTTCTTTGTAGAGCTTCCGACGTATATATTTAGGGTTCCGGCGTGTAGTTTAAGGCACGGTCGCTTTTGGCTAGGCCCGGTACGTCTTGGAGGGATTCGGTATATTTTCGGCTTTCCGGTGTGGTTTTAGGGTCCGGCTGCCGTGCGGGTGCGAGGCGACACATGAGGCGACACGTGAGGCGACACATGAGCCTGCGGCGACACATGAGAGCCCGAGTGTCCCACACGGAGAGCAGGGCATCAACTGACCCGACAGCCAGGTGGCGACAGGTCGGGTCGAACTCGATGCAGACGCAGTTTATTTAGTAGGGCGCGCCACGCTGTGGTGCTGGACGTCCAGCGACGGCTGAGAACCACGCTGTGGTGCTGGACGTCCAGCGACGGCTGAGAACCACGCTGTGGTGCTGGACGTCCAGCGACGGCTGAGAACCACGCTGTGGTGCTGGACGTCCAGCGACGGCTGAGAACCACACTGTGGTGCTGGACGTCCAGCGACGGCTGAGAACCACGCTGTGGTGCTGGACGTCCAGCGACGGCTGAGAACCACGCTGTGGTGCTGGACGTCCAGCGACGGCTGAGTACCACGCTGTGGTGCTGGACGTCCAGCGACGGCTGAGAACCACGCTGTGGTGCTGGACGTCCAGCGACGGCTGAGAACCACGCTGTGGTGCTGGACGTCCAGCACCACAGCGTGGTGCTGGACGTCTATCGACGGCTGAGTACCACGCTGAGGACGCTGCCGGACGTCGTGAAGAAGAGACTGTTGTCGCAGGTGAACCGGAAGATAACTCCGCACCGCAGTCGACCTCGAAACGGAGGCGGAGTATCATATATTTCAAAGTTCACAACTTCCAACATTCATAATTTCAAAATTGGAAGTTGACTTCCAAAACAGCCCGTATAGGAGGCGTTCATACTTTCCATAGTTTAGCATTTCGAAATTGGAGGTTAGCTTCCAAGTTGGATGTAAGCTTCCAAAATGGAAGAAGTTAAGCTTAAAAACTTGGAAGTTAGCTTACAAATTGGAAATTAACTAAAAAAATTGGAAGTGAACTTCCAAGGTAGCACGGATAAGAACCGAACCAAACCATTCCTAACCTAACCTAACCTTGGACTTTTGGAAGATAACTTTCAATTTGGCAGCTAACTTCCAACTTTTGGAATTCAACCTCCAATTTGGAATTCATGAACATGGGAAAACATGGACGCCTCTCATCCGGGCTGTTTTAGAAGTTGACTTCCAATTTTTGGAAAGGAGCTTCCAATTTGGAAAACATGAACGTTGCAAATTGTGAACTTTGGACAACATGGACACCTCCCGAAGCGGAGCTGTTGATCGGTCAATGCGCCGCTGTCGTGCGCCGACGCACGACACCAGATCCACCACATCCAGATCCTCCTTGGTCCTTCCTGTCGCCGACAGCGATGGTGTCGTGTGACCGCCGGCCGATCACCAGATGTCGCTGTGTTCACCCTCGGTGTTGACTCTGTGACCCTGAGGTTCCGGGCGCACGCGTCCCGCGGCCGCACGGCGCGGTCGCCGCCGGCCATTGTCAGCTGGTGGGCGTGACTCGGGCGCCACGTCAGCTGACGATCAGCTGTTGTGGCTCGGGCGCCACGTCAGCTGACGATCAGCTGTTGTAGCTCGGGCGCCACCTCAGCTGGCGATCAGCTGTTGTGGCTCGGGTGCCACGTCAGCTGACGATCAGCTGTTGTAGCTCGGGCGCCACCTCAGCTGGCGATCAGCTGTTGTGGCTCGGGTGCCACCTCAGCTGGCGATCAGCTGTTGTGGCTCGGGCGCCACCTCAGCTGGCGATCAGCTGTTGTGGCTCGGGCGCCACCTCAGCTGGCGATCAGCTGTTGTGGCTCGGGCGCCACCTCAGCTGACGATCAGCTGTTGTGGCTCGGGCGCCACCTCAGCTGACGATCAGCTGTTGTGGCTCGGGTGCCACCTCAGCTGGCGATCAGCTGTTGTAGCTCGGGCGCCACCTCAGCTGGCGATCAGCTGTTGTGGCTCGGGTGCCACCTCAGCTGGCGATCAGCTGTTGTGGCTCGGGTGCCACCTCAGCTGGCGATCAGCTGTTGTGGCTCGGGCGCCACCTCAGCTGGCGATCAGCTGTTGTGGCTCGGGCGCCACCTCAGCTGGCAATCAGCTGTTGTAGCTCGGGTGCCACCTCAGCTGGCGATCAGCTGTTGTGGCTCGGGTGCCACGTCAGCTGACGATCAGCTGTTGTAGCTCGGGCGCCACCTCAGCTGACGATCAGTTGTTGTGGCTCGGGCGCCACCTCAGCTGACGATCAGCTGTTGTGGCTCGGGCGCCACGTCAGCTGACGATCAGCTGTTGTAGGCTCGGGCGCCACCTCAGCTGGCGATCAGCTGTTGTGGCTCGGGCGCCACCTCAGCTGGCGATCAGCTGTTGTGGCTCGGGTGCCACGTCAGCTGACGATCAGCTGTTGTGGCTCGGGCGCCACCTCAGCTGGCGATCAGCTGTTGTGGCTCGGGCGCCACCTCAGCTGGCGATCAGCTGTTGTGGCTCGGGCGCCACCTCAGCTGGCGATCAGCTGTTGTGGCTCGGGTGCCACCTCAGCTGACGATCAGCTGTTGTGGCTCGGGCGCCACCTCAGCTGACGATCAGCTGTTGTGGCTCGGGTGCCACCTCAGCTGACGATCAGCTGTTGTGGCTCGGGCGCCACCTCAGCTGGCGATCAGCTGTTGTGGCTCGGGTGCCACCTCAGCTGGCGATCAGCTGTTGTGGCTCGGGTGCCACCTCAGCTGGCGATCAGCTGTTGTGGCTCGGGCGCCACCTCAGCTGGCGATCAGCTGTTGTGGCTCGGGTGCCACCTCAGCTGGCGATCAGCTGTTGTGGCTCGGGCGCCACCTCAGCTGGCGATCAGCTGTTGTGGCTCGGGTGCCACCTCAGCTGATCCACACTGTCACAGGTCGCGGCGCGTGTGGTCTTTGATCCGCAGCCGATCCATCTGGGCGGCGAGCTCCACGCCAGCGTCTGCCCGCCATCGGCCAGCACCGCCCCTCCTCCAGCTACCGCCGACCGGTGCTGACTACCAGAGCTGCCAGCGACCGTCGCTCTCGACAGCGGGGCTGCCGGCGATCATTTTATCATTGATCATCAGCATTTGATCAATGACCATCATTTGAACATTCGATCATTGATCATCATTTGATCATTACCAATCATCATTTGATCATTGATGAACATCATTTGATCATTTATCATCATTTGATCATTGATAATCATTGCTAATCATTTGATCATTGATCATCATCATTTGGTCATTGATCAATCATCATTTGATCATTGATCATCATCATTTGATCATTGATCATCATTATATGCTCATTGATTATTATCATTTGATCATTCGAGCATGTATGCTGGTGAGATAGAGGACCACGATGCGTTTTCAGCTTTGTTTTGACGATTACAATGTTCTGACGTGGTACAGACACTCTGACGTGGTACAGACACTTTGAGCGTACACGCGGGTGGCTAAAGCACGCCAGGTATCTCCAGCCGGTACTAAGATAAACACTCAACAGCAACAGCACGGCATCACTTCACCTGTCAAACCGCCGGCCAGCCAGCACGGCTTCCGGTGCGCCAGACAAACAACACCGAACAAATATTCAGAAAGGTGGCGCACAATCCTGCGGCGATCGGCCGCAGGAAGTCGGCGCTGTTGAGGCGCGAACTAAAAACCGAACGCACAACACGAGCGGGCGTCTTTTGCACAGGCTCCAGGCAGTGTGTGTTGGTCTGCGCGCCTCACTCCGCCCACCTGCGCATGCGCAGGCCGGCGGTGACCACGCTGGTCACAAACAGTCACCGACGGCCCCGCCCGTCCCCACTGGTCACCATTGGTCACCGGCCGAGAACCGACCGGCTCAAACTGGTCACCATTGGTCACCGGCCAAGAACCGCCCGGCTCAAACTGGTCACCATTGGTCACCGGCCGAGAACCGCCCAGCTCAAACTGGTCACCATTGGTCACCGGCCAAGAACCGCCCGGCTCAAACTGGTCACCATTGGTCACCGGCCGAGAACCGACCGGCTCAAACTGGTCACCATTGGTCACCGGCCAAGAACCGCCCGGCTCAAACTAGTCACCATTGGTCACCAGCCGAGAACCGCCCGGCTCAAACTGGTCACCATTGGTCACCGGCCAAGAACCGACCGGCTCAAACTGTTCCCACACGGAGAGCCCGACTTAAAATAACCCTGAGATGATGACGTCAGATGACGCCGCCGCGCGCTGACCTCTGAGCGCGTGAGCAAGCAAACGAGCAGAGGTGAGCAGCGGAGCGGTGAACTTAGCCGCGGCCGGTTATCGAAAGTATTGGCGGTACGGTGCAGGGTGCCTGTGCGCGCCGCACTGGAGGGCGTCCGTTACAATGGGAAACAACACCCGGATCTGCTTATGTGCTGACAATACAAGCCATCGAAGCCACTATATTACATTATAGCAAGGTATCACAACTCGCATGTCATGACTATATGCTACACCAGGGTTGGATTTACGATTTGGAATCCTGGATTTGAGAAGGAAATTCTCAGACAATCAAATTTACAGAGGAGAATTCTCCTCCTGTTTCTGATGTCAGATACTCTTTTTTGTACTTCTCAGCGTAAAGACAACACTGTTCCCAGTTATTTGTACTTCTGGTTTTTTAATCAAAGAGCAATAAGATTACTTATTGTCAATCATCTGACAAAAAAGGAAGGGCAGACGATGCTTTTCTGGAGAGAACAATTTCCTCGATGATAACAATCCCAGATGTGGCTGTTTTTCCAACCCTGTACCAGGATACGTTGCACAACATCAACAGCTCGTGCACTGTTATGAACCTTGCATGGGTATTTGTGTGTCGGCTCCAACCAGTAAAACAATCCAGGCATATGTGACCAAGCGCATGACAACGGAAACCATGGCAACGGTCGGACCATGTGACGCGCGTGGCCAAATCCGGGCCTGCCATGGAGATACGATCGACGTCACGAAGGTCAACAACAACAGGGTGAACAGGTGCGCTGTACATGAACTGAAATACGGCTGTCGTGACGTTCGATAGATGCTATCATCGTTTCGTACCACGAAAGCAGTGCTCGTCAGTGACCTACTTGCGCCTGTAAAATTATCGGGGAGCTCGGACTAGAGCTGACGACTCGGATGTATCTGCCACTTGAGAGCACGTCACACCAACCGGACACCCGGCCACAGGTGCCGCCTGTCAGAGGCGGATCGAGAAATTTTACGGCAGGGGTGCCTGTCTGGAGGTGCGCATTTCTCCAGACGGACGACAATGACTTTGGATGTCTTTTTTAGGCGGGATGGACGGGGTGCACAGTTTTTTGCAGGGGCGTCTTCGGCTGAATATGTATTGCGAATGGGGGGGGGGAAGGGTGCACTCAAGCGCTTTGCAGGGGCGCCTTTTTCCAGTCGGGGCTACGCCACAGATTCACGTGGGTGCACACACCCCCAGTTGCCCTCCCTGGAGCCGCCACTGCCACCGGTGCCGTTAGTCGCCCGCCAGTGCCCTGCACCAACAGCCTCGAGCTCGCCTGCGGGCCCGAGCTGTTCTACGGACAGGTGACGTCACACACGCCGAGAGATGTTCACGCGAGGATGGCTGGCGGACGGCAAAACACACCGCAAACGTGACGTCACGCCACCATCGTCAAGGCGCGAAGAAAGTCCTCCGTCGTCAGGGCCGGCGTGAAGGAATTTCTCCACCGCTCGGGTCGGCGTCAAGAACTTCCTCCGTAACGATTCGAGTTCTGTGAACACACAAGTCTAGACTAGCACACGATAATGATTCAGAAACACAACAGACCCCGTGGTTGACTGCAATCACATCCAGCTTCGGGTAGCGCTTCCACCTTAGCACCTTGGCATGGACATTGATGGTAGCGACAATGAAATGGAGGAACCTCCCAATGCAATGAGCTAAGCTTAACCAATGGAAGGAGACCCATGTGCATTTCAGGCAGAAGCAAACATCATAATTTGTTTGAAAAGTATGCATTTTGCGGAGTGGCCTGATTTGCGTCGATTCGAGTGCGCATGCGCAGGCGGCCTATGACGTGCCTGTGGGACATTCAGGCTCCACCGCATGTCTACCCAGGCCGAAATCCTTTCAGCTCTCAAACTCGAGGGAGGCACTCGCTCGACCGACCCTCCGGCTCGCCCCGGATGACCTAGGCTGACCAAGGATGACCTTAGGTTGACTTTTTCAGCTTCAAAATTATATGTGAGGTTATTCTTAACGCTGACTTCGATTTGATCGTCGAACGATACCCAAAATAATATACAGTTGAAGAAAGGATCGCCAAAGGTTATCTGAGGCCCTAGGGTGACCATTTGTGATAAACAGGAAGCTAGGGTGAATCTGTGATGAAAACATAAAACCCATAAGTTACGCTCTCGATTCATGTTCAGTTAGTACGATCAGTTCACGAACTGCGAAGTAATGACAAGTAAGGGATAACCAGATCCCTAACCCCCGCTCGGTTACATGTTTTCCATATATATCTCACTGCAAAGTAAGGTTATCGCCACAAGCGATGTGATACTTAATTTGCTGTCAATGACGACTGTAGTACAAATGAGTCATTGCACGTGCTAAAGTTCCAGCGGGAACCATCGGTTGGTTGTAAAAACTGACAGCGAAAATTATCGCAGCTCCTAAGGATCAAACCCACGACCAGAAGGCGAAATTTCGTGAATGTTCGTATTTGTGCTGGAAACACCGCTTGAATTTGATCGGGAATTGCATGAAATCGACTTCATTTTAAAGACGATATAATTACGCACATTTGAACGAGCTACCTGCTGGAGTCACTACCATAATAAGACCAGGGCCCAGTTTCATCAATGTTACGATTTCACGATTTCACGATTCAGCAGCTTTTTTGTACGTGAATTGTGATTTCCAGTTTCATCAAAAATAAATTCTACGATTTTCCAAAAAAAACACGCTTTCAAAAACACGCACAATTCTACGATTTCACGACTCAAAAACTACGAATCAATGCATGGCCAGTTTCATCAACACATAGTGGTGGGAGAATTTCAACGAAATGACGGCATGCAAATGATGCTCAACATGACAAGCGTAACATTGTGATTTTGGCAATAAGTGAATAGGAGTAGAGGAGATAGGCCACCTAGGTTATTCTAGCATTACTTATTATTGACATCTCTTGTTATTAGTGTTCTTTGTTCTAGTTATAGTCTGTTATTGCAATTAATTGTTCATTGTCAGTTAATTGTTTCTGCTAAGTGTTATTGTTAGTGCATAATTATTAGCTTATGTCATGAATATGCTGCAGCTAGGTGTTTGGGGTGATATGCCAGCCCACGATCATCACAGAAGGCAGGTGTTTCACCAAAGGATACATTTTCACTTTGGTGCTGAGGAGTTTAGGTAAGACTCATGTATAATTTTCATGTTTGTCTGTCCTGTACATCATTCAGCTTTGAATGCAGGCTACAAAGACTATTTTTGGCTGTCATTCATCCAATAATTTTACTACTAATATCCACAAATCACTTCATATTAAGCAAGATTACTATGCATATGCATACATAAGACAGACATAAAAGATCAGTGCAACTATGAGCCACAAGGGCCCTTCTTGGTTGCACTCTGGACACTGAACCAGCTGCCCACCAAATCCGTCGATCAACCATCCCTGGAATACAGAAAAACAAGCCCCCTATTCTTATGCTTGTCTATGGTGTTTTTAAAGGTGTTCAGTGTGTTGCTACTGGCAATTGTTCCTGGCAGCTGGTTCCAGTGTTCTACTGCTCTGTTGGTGAAGAAAGACTGTCTTAACGTTGTCCTGCTGTGATTAACTTTAATTTTGAATTGATGACCTCTAATTGCATCATTTCTGTTAAATTCAAACATTTCCCTGAGATACATCCTGCACATAAATCCTGATATGTGCATATTACCATGAAATACATTTCCATTAACCAATGAACTAGCCAAGAAGGATATGGCTATAAGCACTGGATGAATATTTGTGCAATATATTTCATCTCAAAAGCCCAACTCCAACTCACCGCCACACGGCGCCACGACCGCCTAAAAAAACTCTGCCACGATGTAAACAAAAGCGATGGCCGCGCGGTCCCGCGTGACAGAGGCAAACCCAGGAAGCATATAGGTTGGAGTGGCAGTATCGCGATCGACTCGAGGCATGCAATTTGCGAACACGGCCGATGCCGGATGGCGCGGTGGACGGCGCGCCTGCCGGAGAAGAGGCTCCGGCAACACCGCGGGCGCGCGGCCTCGCGCGGCAGACGGCAATTGCCAGGGCCATCGAAACCTATAGGGCACCTGTACATATTGATCGGCTCGACCGTATGTGCAGCCAGCGTGCACATGCTACTAGACGCGCATGTTGGCAATAAATAATATTCCAAGTCATATCTGAGTCAAATACGAAAGCGCTAGTCAACGAATATATTGACCGACACAAACAACAACAAAACGAGCAAATACCTCAACCGAGGTGCGAGACAAGGGGAGGGGAGGCGTAGGAGGAGATTTCTAGTTTCATTCAGGGATTCAGTTCAGGGTTTTATTGGTGAAGTATGTTCCAATTTCCTAGCTTTTGCCCGAAGGTACCGAGTCTTCTCCATGAACATATAACTCTGGGAGGTTATCAGGCGCTCGTTCTCCTCCACTCTGCAGCACTGCCCCCCCTTCCCCCTGCGGGTCCTGCCGGCTGGGCTCCTGCCCAAACATGATGTCTGTTAAATCCAGGTCGAAAGAGTGAAAATAATATGTGCCGTTATCTGTGGCGATAGTGGTGGTAGTGTTGGCATTGGTATTGGCATTGGCGGTAGTGTTGGCGGTAGTGTTGTCGGTGGTGGTGGCGGCGACATGAGCATCGGCGGCGAAGGTAGAGAGGGGTAGTGCTGTGAGGCACTGGCGGAGGATGTGGATGGGAAGGCATATGGGGCGATGGAGGCGTGAGGGAGAGGGGGTGCCTCCGGGGTGGCGAAGGCGTCCTGGGTGGTAGTGGTGGAAGCGGTGGACACCCACGCGCCCGGCACCGGGCTTGAAGACCCGACGCGACCTGAAAGTGGGGTAGTGATGAAACTGAGATAAAGGCTACTAGCTCCAGTACAAAGATATCGGTTGAACTTTAATGCAAGTTGCAAATGCCCGCCCAGTAAGCATGCTGATGTCGGCCCGCTGTCGGCATGTGTCGGGTTGAGTTCGGAATATCAATAGCGGCCATCAATAGCGGTTTTACGGGGTGGGGATTTGCCGTGTTCACTTCTAGAATGGATGGACCCCTGTCTGTGCAGGGTTGAGGTCCGACGCCGCTGCATCGGACCTCTACCTCATTGATGTGCCCTAACCACACCCGGATCGTGCTGGAATCGCCCATTGTTACAGTGCTGACAAAGAACGCTGAGATCGAATTTTTGTTTTGTTTCCAAAGAGTTGAACGTTGTTCATGCGAAAAAAAACTATTTTTTTTAATACACCAACTTAGACGCATTATATTTCATAATTATGGTACAAGAAGTACCTATCTTCATACCCGTGCGTATGAAGGTCAAGCGTGTGAGCCGTATACAACACTAGACGACCTAAAACTGCCAGATTTAGAGTATTATCAGGGCCAGTCTGAGTAGCTTGGAGGGATGCCGGCAACAACCAACCCCTGTCCGCTAAACCGACTGCACCCACATTAGATTTCTCTCAAAATATCTGCCAAATTTTAACTGAGTGAAAACATATGATGCTTTGGTAAAGCGCGGGTAATTATCCATGGCGGGTGACAAATGGCGCCAAAACTAGCGATATTTGACGATAGTCACTATTTCTCAGTTGGCAGCGTAAAGTCATAAAGTCGTAAAGTGTTAAGGCTTAATAAGAGCCACAGGGGCCCATCTGGGTTAAGCCTATCTAGAAAAGGTACTAGAAATGTACATATTCTCACCCCAATCAATCCCTAATCCCAAGTTCCTAGGAAGCTATATATCCCAGCCTGTCTAGCATCATCCACTTGCTATTGCATAACACCCTCAACAATTGCAAGCTCCTCCCATCATACCCATTGTGCTACCATAGCAATAGCCCCTGCTTAAAGGGGTCTGTGCCGTGCACATTTAACGTAAATATTATCCCCTCCAACCAAATTAGAAATCAAAAACAAGATTTTCCTGCCTAAAAAATTTGTCCACCCTACTTTTAAATACATTCAATGAGGAACTCCCCACAACATCAGCAGGCAGCCCATTCCACTGATCAACAACCCTTTGACTGAAGACCTGCTGTCGCTTAACTGTCCTACACCTCAACTTGTCTAACCTGAGTTTGTGACCCCTGTGTGATACTTTAAACTGAAGAGCACCATTTAAATTGACCTGATCTAGTCCTTTAACAATTTTGTACATTTCAATCATGTCCCCCCTTAATTTCCTATACTTGAGTGAGTACATATCTAATGCCACAAGCCTTTCTCCATATTCTAAGCTACCTAGTCAAAGCTACCTAGCGTGTCATGTGTCCGTCGGTTTCGAGGTAGAATTGCGTGACGTTTCTGCAGTGATAAATTATTTGTGAAATAGGGTGGAATACATCACTTAATGAACACTCAGTCGACATCCTTCTCAAAGAAGGATCGACATCGTGCTACTTAATGCGTGCTGATGGCTCGATTCCTCGTTTCTAACAGTATCTCGTTATAAGTATGCTCATGCTCACCATAAGGGATCGTGATACACGAACATGTCCAAGCGCAATACCAGGTAAAGAGATTACCTATGATGTTATCTAGTAACACCAGTTTATAGCATAGGTATTTTTATCGCTAATCCGAATATAGCTCTTCTTATATTAGGTATGTCAAAACGAACAAAAAGGTACAGTCGTAAGTACACTATTGGCTTTAATGCGGGCTGGAAGGACAACAAGTATTTTAAATGACACTAACTCCATGACAAATTTTGACATCCTATTGTACTCGTTTCGACATCTCACACCTAACGAAAAACCATTATTTTAACACTGCGTTTCTGAGGCCGTTTTATTGTGTTGCGTTTGCGTATTAATTGGTAAATGACCATTGTAGGCATATAGCATTCGGATTTGATCTTGTGGCCGATTGTGAAATCGAGGTTTTGAACAACCTTCAGTTGTGAGTGAGGAATGGTCCGCCTATCCTATCTGGGTAGGTCAGGATCTACCCAGGTAGTACCTAATACTTGAAGATTACCGGTACCTACCTTGGTACCCTTCCATTTAGCAGGCTACGTAGGTAAAGTCATAAAGTCATAAAGTATTCAGGCTTAATAAGAGCCACAGGGGCCCATCTGGGTTAAGCCTATCTAGAAAAGGTACTATAAATGTACATACTCCCACCCCAATCAATCCCTTATCCAAAGTTCCTAGGAAGCTATATATCCCAGCCTATCTAGCACCACTCACTTGCTACCGCATAACACCCTCAACAATCACAAGCTCCTCCCATCATACCCATCGTGCCACCATAGACAATCTTATCAGCATAACATCCCGAAGGAAGGTGCTGAATCCACTGCTAGGCACATCCCACACAAATTCATAAAGCATTCAGACTTAATAAGAGACTCACTTGCTATTGCATAATACATTGAATAATTACCAACTCCTCCCATCATACCCATTGTGCTACCATAGACAATCTCATCAGTATCACATCCCGAAGGAAGGTGCTGAATCCACTGCTAGGTACACCCTATATAAGGTTATAAAGCATTTAGACTTAATAAGAGACTCACTTGCTATTGCATAACACACTCAACAATTACAAACTCCTCCCAACTCCCAACTCCTCCCTGTTGATCAACCCTCCCTGGAATACAGAAAAACAATCCCCCTAGTCTGATAATGATTGTCTATGCCACTTTTAAACATGGTCAGTGTGTTGCTACTGACAATGGTTCCTGGCAGCTGGTTCCAGTGTTCTACTACTCTGTTGGTGAAGAAAGACTGTCTTAACCTTGTCCTGCTGTGATTAACTTTAATTTTGAATTGATGACCTCTAATTGCATCATTTCTGTTAAATTCAAACATTTCCCTGAGATATCCCTGTTCCTGACCATGAACAAATTTAAAAACCTCGATGAGATCTCTCAGCCTTCTATATCTAAGTGAAAACATATTCAATTTCTTCAGTCTTTCCTCATATGCCAGGTTGCCTATACCATTAACCATTAGGTAGGTAAGTGGGTAGGTAAGTGCTGCCTAGGTGGGAACACATTTGGATGCATTTGCCTGCATATGTACCTTGAGATTACATACTGACCAGAATCAGAATTAACAATAATATGAACAAAAACATGGGTAGAATTCATGGAAATGCTTAAATGCTTCTTTGTAAAATTACTAGAGGAGCTCTTACCTCTTGCAGCATGCAGAGTGGTGCCTACACAACTTCTTGTAAATTCCCTCATGGTGCTCGGGCCCTTCAGCAAGCCAAGCTGCCTGGCTTCCAGCATAATCCTTTTCCATCTGACATGGACAATACAGATAATGGTTGGATACCACAATTCTTGGCATAGCCCATGGTAAGTTGGTGCCCACTTACACATGTACCTAGGCAGGTACCTACATGGCTATATATGTACCTACACATCACAATAGGTATACCTACATACCTGCAAAAAAACAGGCAATATGGCATGGACTGCAAAAGGTACTGACATCCTTTTCCTCCAGTATCATCATGATCATGATCACTTTTATGTCTGGCAACTTCTCTCACACCCATGACAGATTGTCCTAAATGAATGAGTATAATGAATGGACAGCTGATGGTAATGAATTAAGCATTGTTATCAATGGTTTGTTTGCTATCTAGTTGCCTTGATTACACAAACCATCAATAATGTGTTCTGACCAATGTTTGTACTGAATTAACATGATTGATATATAAAATATTTCAATAAATTTTATGGAAAAAACATTTCACAAGAATAACATTTGTTAAATATATCTGACAATGTGTGTCAGGCATCTTATTTGCCTTCTGTGGTTGCCCATGGCAACCAAGTATGTTATCATTAGTGAACTGGCTCTGAATAATTTCAGACAACTATTTAAATGAAAAAAACTTACTAAGCCAACCCATAGTAGCATGAAGATTTGAATTAATGTGGAACATTTATGCATGTGCCATAATTTTGTATTGTTCTTTGATAATTACTTGTATATGACGTATGCGTAGATTCGTAGAAATTCTACGACATGAGATTCTACGTACGTATTTTATTGGTGAAACTGGCAAAAGCGTGAAACGTGATTTTGAAGTCGTGATTTTTATTTGCAAACTACGATTTCACGCAGATTGATGAAACTGGGCCCTGGGCCCAGTTTCATCCAGGAAATAAACAGATGTCATACTTTATAATAACTTCCCGTGCTAAAGATCAGGAACATCCCCTATTTGATTCAAAATAAACGCCTGAGTTTAAGACCTAGTGGTTAGAAACACTTCCTACCCGCAATAGCGATAATCAGTGCATATTTTTCAAGGCGATCTGGTGATTTTTGCATAATGCTTCACGCCGCAAATTCAGCTTTACGCCTAATTCAATGTGTTTCCTTATGGGAGCGCTGATCTTCACTGACCCCAAAATGACGCATGAAAAATTGGCCACTATAGACGGCAATCTCCCATATCGAGAGGGTAAGCATGAAAAGATTGTATTAACGCACAGAGCAGTTACAACATAAAAAAAGAAACATAACCAAAAACAATCCATTCCCATAAATTCTCTTTCACGCTTACTTCGATTTGATCGTCGAATGATACCCACAATAAGCCCCAGTGTAAGGAAAGATTTCCAAGTTATCTGAGTTTCCATAAACAAATGCTTCCATCTGTCTAAGCAAGCACAAGCAATGTCTGTGGTTACGCGAATTTGGTTCACGAATGCATGCGGACACACAAAGAAACAAAGTTACATCGGTGGTGCATATCACAATTCTACACATTACTATTTGGAGAAGTCATTCTCACTCATGCTTATATTTTTGCACAGCGCATTTAGCGCCTCAAATTTCAGCGTAAGACACTATACACTATCGGACACTATAGACACTATCAGACACTAGACACTATCGGACACTATATACACTATCGGACACTATAGACACTATCGGACACTATAGACACTATCGGACACTATAGACACTATCGGATACGGCAGATATAATTATCACTTATCATATAATATCACCAACGAATGCCCATCCGACCTACAAAACTAACACGTTGCCCTGGCATCAGAACCCTTGCCTTTCAGCCAACTTATTTTACTATACTACGTGCTCTTTATATTCAGTCACGGTTCGTTGGATGGTCTCGGAATGTCAGCAATGATACACATGCCATTCGAAAATAGAGGTTGTGTTCAGGGACGCAGTCAGGAATTTCTTAAGGGGACCCGAAGAAGAAACATACATGTGACGAACAGAGGTCGCTTTCGGCGCGCAAAGCGAGCCCAAAGCGGGAGAACGGAGATGGAGCCCTTGGCTACGCCTCTGCTTGTGCTGGCTGTGAAGGTGTAATCTCATCAAGACCTACGATCGCTTTTTCTCTCGAAAGACGTACTATTGTTCGATTATGGCAAAAGTACCACCTCTGGGTTGGTCCCCTTTGCACACTACAGATCCTATTTGGTCAGGATGCCCCATGCCTGCTGGTAAGGCGTTCCTACACGGACCAGGACTCGTACGCGTAATCCCATAGCAAGACCACGATGACTACTCGTTGGAGTGCGGTTCTCTTCAGGGGTGCCCCAAGAACTGCTCAGTGCCCATACAGCTGCTGGGGTGCCCACAAAACAGCTGGAGTATCCTCTCTGCAGGCTGCAGGGATGCCCTACAACAGCTGGTATGCCCATCTGCAGAGTGCAGATAAGCCCTACAACTGCTGAGAGCCGACCTACACACTGCAGAGGGTAGGCGTGCCTCCACAATGACTGGGGTACTCCTCTGCAGGCTGTATGGCTGCCCGTACGATGGCTGGGACGTCACTCTTCAGACTTCACGGGTGCCCCTACAGCGGCTGGGGTGTCAACCTGCAGATTGTAGGGGTGCTCCTACAACGGCTGGAGAGACCCTGACAATTTCGGAGAGGCCAGTTCCTCCGTCACCCGTAACTGTACAACTGACGTCACTTACCTGGTATTCTGATCACTGCCTCGATCACGTACCTATTATTCACCTAGCCACGCATCTGTTGGCCAAGGTGAGGTCACTCACCTGGTCACCAAGTCACTAACCCACAAGTTACTAACCCACCTACCCACTGTAGGCGGTGTGACGGTTCTCTTGTGTCGTGCTGTTCACGTTAGGAGAGGTTACTCACCTGGTCATCAAGTCACTAACCCACAGGTTACTAACCCACCTACCCACTGATCCGTCTGTAGGCGGTGTGACGGTCCTCCGGCGCCGAGCTGTTCCCGTCAGGTGTATATTGGCTTCAAGGTCATGCCCGATGCGGGTATGTCCTCAGAACACAGCTGGTAGGACTTCAGGTCCGGCCGGATGGCGTTCTGCCACCGCTGTGGTTTACAGATCAGGTCACAGGTCAGGTCACATATCCGGTCACATGTCATGCATAGGTCAGATTACATATCCGGTTGCAAGTCAGGTCACAGGCCAGGCTACAGATCAGGTCACAAGTCAGGTCACATGTCAGGTCACAGGTCAGGTCACATGTTCGGTCACATGTCATGCACAGGTAAGGTTACATGTTAGATCACAGGTCAGGTCGCATGCCAGGTCACAGGTGAGGTCACAGGTCAGGCAACATATCAGTTCACAAATCTGGTCGCATGCCAGGTCACATGTCAGACCTGATGTCAGATCACAGATCAGGTCAAATCAGGTCACATGCCAGGTCACATGTCAGGTTACAGGTCAGATCACATGTCAGGTCACAGGTCAGGCCACATGACAGGTCACATGTCAGGGCACTGGTCAGTTCACATGCTGGGCAAATATCACACCACCGATGAGGCCGCATATTAATTGAGAGGTTAGTTCATGGGGTCGGTCATATATGACGTATTAGGCCACATGTCAAGCCACATAAATTGCAAGAGAATGATCATACCAGGAAGGTAAAAGAGCATATAAGAAAAGAAGAAAAAAACATGTTAACACGAGCGATAGAGTTGATCTGATCACGACATCATAAGCACGCACTGTGCATGCCATGAAATGCAGGGAGTGAGTTCGCGATCCTACATTTTATCCTACATTTTAGTGCAATATCCTACATTTTAGTGCAATATCCTACATTTTAGTGCAATATCCTACATTTTAGTGCAATATCCTACATTTTATCCTATCCTACATTTTATCCTATCCTACATTTTATCCTATCCTAAATTTTGGTGCAACACGATGCACAAATTACACACGGCAAATATACGGGGACCGCAGTGACAAAGAACACACGCATACATTTATACCACCATTAACAGTCGCAATCAGCACCTCCCACAAGCACAACCCAAGCCCTATTGAGGCGCATGGCGGCATGTGTGTTTCGGCGCTCAACGCCACTCTGCCCAGTGACGTGGAGCAAAAGGGGGTGTGGCAGGGTATCTGGCCCCTACTGTTCGGAAGTGCCTACCAGTCACCCACCAGTCACCCACTGTTGTTGCGTGAGTGGTCGAGCATCCAGTGTTTGTAGCGCTTCCATCTTTCCATCTTTCCACCAGGTGAGGATCGAAAAGATACTGTGCCTTCTTCTTCATTTTCTGCGTAATGTCGGTGCGTAATTGTATGCTAGTGGCTCTAAGTTTTAAAATACAAACATTTTCTGCCAAATGGTCACAGGCCACCTCTCCTGCTGACATTTCATTGTCGTATGTCTGTCTGTCTGTCCGTCCGTCCGTCTGTGCTCTTTGTCTATCTGTCAATCCGTCTGGTTGTTTATCGCTCTATCTGTCTGTCCATATTCATAAAATACATAACTCAAATTAACAATTGGTTGATATAGTTTGCACTCCATTTTGTGCTATTAAGTTTTTGTTGGATCTTGTGCTTACCACATGCCAAAAAGCTATGAGATGTAACTTGTTAAACTAAATCAATAAATTATTAAACTTATGTAACTTATTAAACTAACTAAATAATTATTGAAGTTAAAACTGTGCACATACAAACACCATCGATGTGAGCCTGCGAAGTAAGTACCTAAAAATAAAACATCCGACTTAAGGCGTGAAGGAACGGGTAATCTCCACCATCCGGATATCCAAAGGCCCCAAAAAGCTCGCAAATAAACCTACAAAAGATCCTGCGTCGTACTGAACCACCCCAGCCCCCTGTCCCTCCCTTCCTCTAAATACGTACGACGTCCTTTGAACTTTGCGGCGTACACCAAAACTGAAAAAAACAAAGCGAATGAAATGCCTGCACGAAATATTAATATCCCTCATTTCCATCCCCCACATTCTTCAGCCACACACATCCTGGGAGAGCATCCTTGGGTATCTTAATTGGCGTCACTCGAGACGTGCATCGGCTCGCTCGAGGAGACGCCGTGGTTCGCCACACCGGCGGGCGCACCTGATAAGCGATAAGCGTTCGCCTGATAAGCGTTCACCTGATAGGATTCACCTGATAGGATTCCTGATTCACCTGATAAGCGTTCGCTCCAGGCGTCATCAGCAGCTTGACGACGAAGAAGGTGGGGATGATGACCATGGAGACGAGCGCCAGCAGCCAGCCGATGCCGTCCGCCCAGTCCGGGTACACGTACTCGTCGTACTTGATGGGCGTGTGCGTCGCCAGCGAGAACAGGAAGATGCCCTGGGCGAGCGCCAGCGACGCCCATCAGCCCGGGTTCGGTGGCACAAGCGTTGGCGGTACACGGGTCAACAACACGTGCTGATGTGTGCCGATCGTATAAAAATAGGCGGGGAATTTCGTCGCATAAACGAATGCTGCGAGCAGGTACAGTGGGGCCTGCTGAGCAGAAAGTGGCCAGATTTCGGAAATTTGTATCGCACCCGTGTGGCCTTGCACCAAAAACCATTTTAAAACCCACGCCCGGGGGAATAATCCGTGGCGCAGCTGTTCCACCGGGCGTCCAAATTCCCAGTTAACACTTCCTCAAGAAAGCCAAGTTTGTCGTCTGATTGACAAGCAACACACACAACAGTTGTCGCCAAGGCCAGCTACTAGGCGACCGGAAAAAATTTTTATATCTGGTTCGCACCCCGCCGCCGACTGAAGGATCGACGAGCGCCCGGCACAAGTCAGCGCCGTTACGGGCCCTGTCTGAATCCCCCGATGGTGGTGCAAACCCACCGCCAAATGGTCCCCAGAGATGCTATGGGGTGCAAACCCACCGCCAAATGGTCCCCAGAGATGCTATGGGGTGCAAACCCACCGCCAAATGGTCCCCAGAGATGCTATGGGGTGCAAACCCACCGCCAAATGGTCCCCAGAGATGCTATGGGGTGCAAACCCACCGCCAAATTGTCCCCAGAGAACACAAGGGGTGTAAACCCACCGCCAAATGGTCCCCAGAGATGCTATGGGGTGCAAACCCACCGCCAAATTGTCCCCAGAGAACACAAGGGGTGTAAACCCACCGCCAAATGGTCCCCAGAGATGCTATGGGGTGCAAACCCACCGCCAAATGGTCCCCAGAGATGCTATGGGCAAACCCACCGCCAAATGGTCCCCAGAGATGCTAGGGCAAACCCACCGCCAAATGTCCCCAGAGAACACAAGGGTGTAAACCCACCCCAAATGGTCCCCAGAGATGCTATGGGGTGCAAACCCACCGCCAAATGGTCCCCAGAGATGCTATGGGGTGCAAACCCACCGCCAAATGGTCCCCAGAGACGCGTGTGTGTGTGTGTGTTGGCGGCCGAGACATCACTACAGCCCGAGGGCGGGCCAGGTCGTGTCACCAGCCGACCATGCAACATCAACTGCACCCTGACAGCGCACTCAATTTATTGTCGGTGTGATATCCGCAACGAAGAAAAAGGTAATCAGCAAGTAATATCCAACGGAAATGTTAACGATGCATTCGGTGTGAGTAAGCATTCATAGAATATAAACAAAATTACACATTAAGCACGATTTTTAGGCAATTAATAATGCGCCGTAGAATACTGCTACGCCTTAGTCAGCAGTAGAACTAAAGGCACTGCACACACATCCATGCGCGTACTTGTTCATCCGGCACCATGGAACCTGGTCATTAGTTCGCAAGACAGGATTCTCGCTGGGCCAAGCGTGGTTGAAACAGAACACAAACACTGTAAAGCGTCGTCATCGTCCCATAGTCAATGCGTTCGAATCTAACAGAGTCCATAATTTTCACAGTTCGGCTCAGGGCCGATCCTATGCATCCGCTCTGAGCTGCAACACAGTAACCAATGCACTGCACTATTGTATTATGACAGACCGGCGATAATTGTTGCTTGCAACTGCTCTCTCATTCGGATTAGGTAGGTATACATGTCTATGCGCATAACGTAGCGCTTAACGTAGTGTATAACGTAGCGTCGAACAGTGGCACGCAACGTATAATATTTTTTTTTCAACCTCAATGACGGTTTAACGCATTAACACTGAAACGTTAACGTTCACGTCTTGGGTGAACGTGTCAACGTCTCAACTCGTACGCTTCTAGGTCTTCTAGGTCTGATTTGTTCTAGGTATTAAACTCGACGCTTGACTAGGTCAATCGTCCAAACAGCTTTAGTTGTACCAAAGGTCACTCGGTTCAACCTTAAGTTCTTCGTACTTGCAATATCATTAGCTGAACATAACATGACCATTTTATCCACATTCCTCGCCTGTAGCCGAATTTCCACCTTGCGAGTATTGCCAGTCATTTGTAGTATTGCAGGGCACGTGAGGCACGGGACGTCGGGGAGACGTGATGCTCCAATCGAGCTTCGGCAGTCAGCTATTGCAACTGGACGCGGACAGAACCGATTTTCTAACCGAAGCCACCACGGCAGACACGAGGTGGGGACCAAGCGGGGATCTCAACTCGCGGCAAATACGAGGTGGGGACCCAGCGGGAGGATCTTAACCCACGGCAGACACGAGGTGGAGACCCAGCGGGGATCTTAACCCACGGCAGACACGAGGTGGAGACCCAGCGGGGATATTAACCCACGGCAGACACGAGGTGGAGACCCAGCGGGGATCTTAACCCACGGCAGACACGAGGTGGAGACCCAGCGGGGATCTTAACCCATGGCAGACACGAGGTGGAGACCCAGCGGGGGATCTTAACCCACGGCAGACACGAGGTGGAGACCCAGCGGGTGGATCCTAACCCACGGCAGACACGAGGTGGAGACCCAGCGGGTGGATCTTAACCCACGGCAGATACGAGGTGGAGACCCAGCGGGGATCTTAACCCATGGCAGACACGAGGTGGAGACCCAGCGAGGGATCTTAACCCACGGAAGACACGAGGTGGGGACCCAGCGGGGGATCTTAACCCACGGCAGACACGATGTGGAGACCCAGCGGGGGGATCTTAACCCACGGCAGACACGAGGTGGGGACCCAGCGGGGGATCTTAACACACGGCAGGCACGAGGTGGAGACCCAGCGGGGATCTTAACCCACGGCAGACACGAGGTGGAGACCCAGCGGGATCTTAACCCACGGCAGACACGATGTGGGGACCCAGCGGGGATCTCAACTCACGGCAGACACGAGGTGGAGACCCAGCGGGGATCTTAACCCACGGCAGACACGAGGTGGGGACCAAGCGGGGATCTCAACTCGCGGCAAATACGAGGTGGGGACCCAGCGGGGGATCTCAATTCACTACGGACACGAGTTGGGAACCAAGCGAGGGATCTCAACTCACGGCAGACACGATGTGGGGACCCAGCGGGTGGATCTCAACTCACGGCAGACACGAGGTGGTGACCCAGCGGGGGATCTCAACTCACTGCGGTCAGCGCCGGCGTCAGGACGGTCCAGCAGAGCTTGAGCCAGCCGCAGGGCCTGTAGCCGACCATGGTGGTGATGTTGCGGTACCAGCGCTCGGCGCCGTACACCCACGACACGGCCACGCACTCGAAGAAGCAGAACCACAGCAGCACCATGCCGGAGGCGGCGTATGAGTCCATCAGGGTGAACACGTAGATGCCGCCCTGGCGACCCAGGTGGAGGTCAACTCAGGGTGAACACATTCGTGACCCATGTGGAAGTCAACTCAGGGTGAACACGTTCTTGACCCATGTGGAAGTCAACTCAGGGTGGATACGTGCACGCCGCCCTGACGACCCAGGTGGAGGTTAACCCAGGGTGAACACGTAGATGCCGCCCAGGTGGCGCCGGTGGAGGTCAACTCAGGATGAACACATTCGTGACCAATGTGGAAGTCAACTCAGGGTGGATACGTGCACGCCGCCCTGACGACCCAGGTGGAGGTCAACCCATGGTGACCACGTACACGCCGCCCTGGTGACCCAGGTGGAGGTCAACTCAGGGTGGACACGTTCTTGACCCATGTGGAGGTCAACTCAGGGTGGATACGTAGATGCCGCCCTGGCCACCCAGGTGGAGGTCAACTCAGGGTGGACACGTAGATGCCGCCCTGGCGACCCAGGTGGAGGTCAACTCAGGGTGAACACGTTCTTGACCCATGTGGAGGTCAACTCAGGGTGGATACGTGCACGCCGCCCTGACGACCCAGGTGGAGGTCAACCCAGGGTGAACACGTACACGCCGCCCTGGTGACCCAGGTGGGGGTCAACTCAGGGTGAGGTTTGTCGTCGACGAAAATTTAGGCGGGAAATTATGCCGCATAGACGAATGTTGTGAGCAGCGAAAATGTGGCCTGCTATCAAGCGAAAGGTCGTTGAATTTAGGAAACATCATGGCAAGCCTTGTGGTCCTGCGTGAAGAAATCGACCTGAAGTCCAAAATGGATACACGGACAGTTGTCGGACGGGTTGCGCCCGCGCCAGTACGTGCGCATGCGTTCGTGCACGACACGAACTCGCGCTGATTCGGGGTCGTGACGCCGAGAGCGAACACAGCTGGGCGACCCAGGCGAACAAGTCTTGCATACAGCCAAGCTGTTTCACAGCTTGGCTGTATGCAAAATGCATCGCCGCTCATCTTAGCTGGTCACAAAGTACGCTGCTGCCTGTCTTGACACAAGTCCTGACGAGAGCGACCTGGGCACATCGCTGATATCGAGCGGCAGTGAGCGTCGGCGGGTTCTTCGGGTGACTATTACCAGCTGTCGACGGCGGTACTCGCGGGTGGAGAATATGGCGGGAACGTGTGGCAGAATGGGGCGGGAATGTGTAACAGAATGTGGCGGGAACGTATGACGTGTGTATGTATGACGTAACATGATGACGTAATATAACGCATGACGTAACATAGTGTGGCGGGAACGTGCAGCATTCCTTTTCACACAACAAAGCTATCGTTTCGGTCCTCTAGCCATCTGTCTTTCAACTTGACTCGCGATCTTCGGTCAAGCGCTAGACTCTAGGCTCTAGGCTCTAGGCTCTAGGCTCTCGGCTCTGGCTCTAGGCTCTATGCTCTAGGCTCTAGGCTCTAGGCGCCAGGCTCTGGCTCTAGGCGCTAGGCAGTTACTCACGTTCGTCACCAGCGCAATACCAAGCAGGAAACCAACTGTAGATGTCGCCAGTATAAACAGCTCCCTCCGCTTGCCAACTCTGTAAGGGAAGTGGAACAAGACCAATGGAATACGCGAGAATAGTGCATCACGCTACCTCGTTACCGATTCCAGGACCACTCACAACCATGCGTCCGCAACCACAATCACTTGCGAGCTTAAGCATTAAAACTGCAAAGGCATACTGGATCACGTATACCAAAAACACGTCCGGACACAAACACCTTGCTGCATCAGTAGAATACCTTTGCGGAGTGCGAGCCTGCAAAAAAGATACCAGAGATACCCGACACCTGATATATCCGGCACCTGAGATACCTGACACCTGAGATACCCGACACCCGAGATATCCGACACCTGAGATATCCGACAACTGAGATACCTGACACCCGAGATACCTGACACCTGAGATAACCGACACTTGAGATACTCGACACCTGACATACCTGACACCTGACATACCTGACAGCTGAGGCCCCGGACACCTGAGATACCTGGCACCTGAGATATATGACACCTCAGATGCCTGATATCTAAGATATATGATGCCTGATACCTGAGATAACTGATCCTTGGCATACCTAAATATCAGACACCTAGGTTCTTGGTACCGAGACCTCTGACACTTAAACACTGGGGACACATGTCAACAATGGTGGTGGTACGTACCTGAGATACCGGGGATAAATGACGTCAATGACGATGGCATATGCCTCAGTTACTGAGGATAAATGACGTCAGTGACGATTGCACATACCTCAGTTACCGGGAGCGCATGTCGAGAATGGCGTCGACACCTACCTCGGTTACTGGAGATACATGTCAACAATGACGGTGGCACATACCTCAGTCACTGGGGTTATACGTCGACATTGTCGGTGGCATCTACCTCAGGTACTGGGGGAAAATGTCGACAATGGCGGTGACGAAGCCCTCGACCGCCACGAACTGCGAGTCAAGTCCCAGCGTGAGCAGCATGAAGAAGAACAACACCGCCCACAGCGGCGACAGGGGCATCATCGACACCGCCTTCGGGTAGGCGATGAACGCCAGACCGGGTCCTGTGGCGAAACACCGCCGTGTCAGGGGCCATCGACACCGCCTTCGGGTAGGCGATGAACGCCAGACCGGGTCCTGTGGTGAAACACCGCCGTGTCAGGGGCCATCGACACCGCCTTCGGGTAGGCGATGAACGCCAGACCGGGTCCTGTGGCGAAACACCGCCGTGTCAGGGGCCATCGACACCGCCTTCGGGTAGGCGATGAACGCCAGACCGGGTCCTGTGGCGAAACACCGCCGTGTCAGGGGCCATCGACACCGCCTTCGGGTAGGCGATGAACGCCAGACCGGGTCCTGTGGTGAAACACCGCCGTGTCAGAGGCCATCGACAACGCCTTCGGGTACGCGACGAAGGCCAGGTCGGGTTCTGTGGTGAAACACCGCCGTGTCAGGGGCCATCGACAACGCCTTCGGGTAGGCGATGAACGCCAGACCGGGTCCTGTGGCGAAACACCGCCGTGTCAGGGGCCATCGACACCGCCTTCGGGTAGGCGATGAACGCCAGACCGGGTCCTGTGGCGAAACACCGCCGTGTCAGGGGCCATCGACACCGCCTTCGGGTAGGCGATGAACGCCAGACCGGGTCCTGTGGCGAAACACCGCCGTGTCAGGGGCCATCGACACCGCCTTCGGGTAGGCGATGAACGCCAGACCGGGTCCTGTGGTGAAACACCGCCGTGTCAGAGGCCATCGACAACGCCTTCGGGTACGCGACGAAGGCCAGGTCGGGTTCTGTGGTGAAACACCGCCGTGTCAGGGGTCATCGACACCGCCTTCGGGTACGCGACGAAGGCCAGGTCGGGTCCTGTGGTGAAACACCGCCGTGTCAAGGGCCGAGGGACACAGTCGGGGACAGTCGGGGACAGTCCCAGACGGCCGGACAGTCAAGGGTCTGGAGAGACAGTCGAGGACAGCTCTGAACGATCGGGGCAGTCCAGCGTCGGGAGAGACAGTCGGGGCAGTCCTGGACAGTCGAGGACAGCTCTGAATGATCGGAGCAGTCCAGGGTCAGGAGACAGTCGGGAACAGCCCTGGACGGTCGGGACAGTCAAGGGCGCAGCGCGGTGTCCGGGACATGGATGGAGCTTCCGACCTCTGTGGAGATGCTCGAGGCCCTCCAACATTCGGTTGGTCCCCCCGTCAGGTTGAGATTCTACACTGTATACCGGGGGCGACCACCTGCAATGCGGTTTGAACGTTTCAACTTTGGCATTGCCGGCCTCACCCAATAATGTCATTTGGAGTTTTGTCACGGCTCAGGGAGCAGGACATGGAGGAGCTCAGGGAGGAGACCAGGGAGGAGCTCAGGGAGGAGACCAGGGAGGAGCTCAGGGAGGAGACCAGGTGGACGCCGCAGTGTTAAGGAGAGCTGGAGATATTCAGGGGAGAATCGGCGTGACGTGCCAGGGGGACAACTGGGGCTGGATGACACCCCTCACCAAATGGACCCCGATCGGTTTACCTTTCTCCTCTGTTGACCAGCGGTTGGCTGATTTCCCTGCACGTCTTAATGCAATTAACTGACTTGACTGATTTACGCATTACTTGAAGACTGCATGGCAGTCTTAGGACACACAGCCTTGCTTGATTTATGAACAGGGATGAGTCATAGCAGAGGGGAAGAGACCAATGAGAAGATCGCCCCCTTAGGATCCAAAAGGCGTACCCCATGAAAATGTGATGCCCCTCCAAGATGTTAAGGTACACCCTCCTTATAGTTGTATGTTCAGTCGAATGCGCACTTCTGCCTAGGTTGAGTGCACCTCACCCCCGCCCCCCAAAAAAAAAAAAACGAATTCTTAGAGGACCCTCGGGTTCCCTCAAAATGATACCCCCTGACCAATCCTGAACCCATCAGTGTCCATAACCGCCTGACCTTCCAAATTGCTTGACCTATGACTGCGTGGCCTTCATGTCTTATTGACCTGATGGGATATCCTTCCTTATATGACCCCTTGACCTGAAAGACTGGTGGCAATGGGTCGCTCAAAAGCGCATTAGAAAGTCATCCGTGGTTAGCGCCATCGCACGTGCGCAGTGAATCGGAGGAGCAAAAGCCCACAAACTCACTATCCAGGGTATGTGACAGAAGAGGAGCAAAAGCCCGCGAACTGGCTATCCAGGGTATGCGACAGAGGAGGAGCAAAAGCCCGCCAACTGACTATCCAGGGTATGCGACAGAGGAGGAGCAAAAGCCCGCCAACTGACTATCCAGGGTATGTGACAGAGGAGGAGCAAAAGCCCGCCAACTCACTATCCAGGGTATGTGACAGGGGAGGAGCCAAAGCCCGCCAATGACCATCTAAGGTATGTGACGGAGGAGGAGCCAAAGCCCGCCAACTGAATATCCAGAGTAGGTAACAGAGGAGGAGCCAAAGTCTACCAACTCACTATCCAGGGTACGTGACATAGGAGGAGCCAAAGCCCGCCAACTGACTATCCAGAGTACGTAACAGAAGAGGAGCCAAAGTCTATCAACACACTGTCCAGGGTATGTGACAGAGGAGGAGCCAAAGCCCGCCAACTGACCATCCAGGGTATGTGACAGAGGAGGAGCCAAAGCCCGCCAGCTGACTATCCAGAGTACGTAACAGAGGAGGAGCCAAAGTCTACCAATTCACTATCCAGGGTATGTGCCAGAGGAGGAACAGAAGCCAATCCACTGTCCAGGGTATGTGACAGACGTAAAGGCGTAACACAGGTTAGAAGGCAACGCGGTAGGCCGCATAGAACGTGCTCATATTCCACACCTGTCCCGCGACACTTCTACCAGGCTACCAGATCAATGATCGCTAGTTTTGCACCACCAACGCCTCGCAGTACAAAATCCGACTTTGTCACAGCACCGACCTAACCATTCATTGAAGTTGGAAGAACTGGCAGTTGGTTGGTGTGACACGTGTGACAGTCCTTAGAATGTCACACAAATGTCCTCAGAACCAGAAGACCACCAAATCGTGTTTGCCAATGCCAGTACACCTCCGCCATCTATTGACAGAAAGCGCACACACAGTACAAGATTTCACCGTGAGGGTGATGCCAACTACGCAATATATGCTGCGACAGGTAAGAGGTACACTTCCAAGGTATGCGACATGCTAAACACTTCCCGCTCCTCTGCTATGCGTGGCCCACGTTCTCGCCCTGTCTGAGCTTTGTCTGGCAAAACTTGTGAAAACTTGGCCAAACTTGTCCCTCGCGTGACCTCATGTGACCTGCCCTTGGCTGGCCTCCGTTTGACCCGATCATCTGACCTGATTCGGCAACAGCTTCCACGGAGACGCCCTGCTGCTGCGCCATAAAGCCGAGCACGCTGAACACCACGAAACCTGAAAACGCGCCCAACGCACTTCGGTTGTCCAAATAATATTGAAGGGCTTTTTTGAGACTACGTAATATAAAATAAATACGACAAAATTCCAATATGTACTATCAAAGTTGTAGTAATGGTTTTTAGCTGGTATTTTCGAGTCTAGAAGTTGACCTGCAATTTTCGCTACTGCCTTGATTAAATCGATGAAGGCAATATCCGAAAGGTCCGTTCAATTTTTAGACCCGAAAATATAACTTGAAAAGTTCTGAACGTACCATTTCCTATTAACACTGTGTGTTTCAATTGACACCTGTATTGCGTACGACAGTAACACGCTCACGTTCAGCAGACAATGCACAACCAGGGACGTACAATGCACAACCAGGGACGTACAACTTGAAGAGTAGGCAGTGGGCACCGATACGACAGTAACACGCTCACGTTCAGTAGACAATGCACAACCAGGGACGTACAATGCACAACCAGGGACGTACGACTTGAAGAGTAGGCAGTGGGCACCGATACGACAGTAACACGCTCACGTTCAGTAGACAATGCACAACCAGGGACGTACGACTTGAAGAGTAGGCAGTGGGCACCGATACGACAGTAACACTCTCACGTTCAGTAGAAAATCACAACCGGACAACACAACCAGGGACGACACTTGAAAGTGACCATACGACAGTAACACGCTCACGTTCAGTAGACAATGCACAACCAGGGACGTACGACTTGAAGAGTAGGCAGTGGGCACCGATACCATTACCATGCAACATACTAACAACTGACTAACAAGTGCAACAACTAAGAAATCCACACCCAGTGCTCGAGGAAGCCTGGAAACATCCACTAGAGGACGGGCAGTGCTTGTGAACTGTGGCCAGTGTCGCAATGTCACGAGGCAGCGACGGTGGCGCCACCGGCCGCAGCGGCCTCTCGCGCAACCTCCACGTCCAGTTTAGTCCAGCGATACCAGACGAAGGAGACGCACCGGTGGGCCTCCGTACGGGACACAGAGCACTTTGCCTTTTCGCTTTCATTCGCATTTTCCTTTGTCCTTTCGCACAAATCGTAACTTTTTATCAGATAAAATCGCACGAAACAGCTAGGTATTTGATCGCAGTCTGGGTACTCTTATTGATGATGGAGCACGATCAAATGTTACTGAAGCGTAACATGATCTATTTCACGTGGTATATCCAAATCCGATGAGCTTCCGGAGTAGTATTGAACTTCTTAAAAGTGTGTCCTTCCAAACCGTTTTTGTCCCTCCATCAGATTTCTGGATCCGCCTGCGATGAAAATGCCAGGCATATGCAATGCCAATAGCTCTGAAGTGCGGATACGTGCATCGCTGCAAAGCTCAACTCTACGTCTTTCTCAAGCTGTGCTTCCCATCCTCGCACGTCCAACTATCCCCTCCACAAGTGAGGCCCACCGCACGAGACCTCACAGCTCCGTTGAGCACTCGCCTGCGAACAGGCTGGTGAAGCTGTTGACCAGCGACAGCAGCGTGCAGTCCCGCACGAAGTTGTGGTTGAACTTGTTGTACGAGCCCAGCGCCGTCATGGATCCGAGGGCGATGGCGAAGCTGAAGAAGATCTGCGTACCAGCGTCAATCCACACCTGAGAAAAGTCACATGGTAACCTGTAGCAGTCCGCGGTGACGGGTACCAAAGGGGCTTAATCAAGTGCTGCCGAGAAGGAACAAACGACAGGTGAGGAGCCAACATTGACCTGAGAGTGCAGCTGCTACAGCCAGCCTGTGCTGACCTCCTCTGTTCTAGTGAGACATGCGTGGAGCCGACACTCGCGCTCACGTTCAGCCCCCGGCTGGACGGGTCAGCTGCCAACTGACCCGGCTACGTCCGAGACGCGACAGTGGGCAGCCCTGTCGGTACGTTACACGACCCGGCTACGTCCGAGACGCGACAGTGGGCGGCCCTGTCGGTACGTTACACGACCCGGCTACGTCAGAGACGCGACAGTGGGCAGCACTGTCGGTACGTTACACGACCCGGCTACGTCCGAGACGCGACAGTGGGCGGCCCTGTCGGTACGTTACACGACCCGGCTACGTCCGAGACGAGACAGTGGGCAGCCTTGTCGGTACGTTACACGACCCGGCTACGTCAGAGACGCGACAGTGGGCGGCCCTGTCGGTACGTTACACGACCCGGCTACGTCAGAGATGCGACAGTGGGCGGCCCTGTCGGTACGTTACACGACCCGGCTACGTCCGAGACGAGACAGTGGGCAGCCCTGTCGGTACGTTACACGACCCGGCTACGTCCGAGACGCGACAGTGGGCAGCCCTGTCGGTACGTTACACGACCCGGCTACGTCCGAGACGCGACAGTGGGCAGCCCTGTCGGTACGTTACACGACCCGGCTACGTCCGAGACGCGACAGTGGGCAGCCCTGTCGGTACGTTACACGACCCGGCTACGTCCGAGACGCGACAGTGGGCAGCCCTGTCGGTACTTTACACGACCCGGCTACGTCCGAGACGCGACAGTGGGCAGCCCTGTCGGTACGTTACACGACCCGGCTACGTCCGAGACGCGACAGTGGGCAGCCCTGTCGGTACGTTACACGACCCGGCTACGTCCGAGACGCGACAGTGGGCAGCCCTGTCGGTACGTTACACGACCCGGCTACGTCCGAGACGCGACAGTGGGCAGCCCTGTCGGTACGTTACACGACCCGGCTACGTCCGAGACGCGACAGTGGGCAGCCCTGTCGGTGCACTGGCGGTACGTTACACGACCCGGCTACGTCAGAGACGCGACAGTGGGCGGCCCTGTCGGTACGTTACACGACCCGGCTACGTCCGAGACGCGACAGTGGGCAGCCCTGTCGGTGCACTGGCGGTACGTTACACGACCCGGCTACGTCCGAGACGCGACAGTGGGCAGCCCTGTCGGTGCACTGGCGGTACGTTACACGCTCGGGATTAGCTCTGCCGTTTCACTGAAATCCTTCGATCGGGTCAGGAGCACACTAGAAGAGCACACCAGAAGCACACCAGGAGCACACCAGAAGCACACCACTGAAATCCTTCCATCGGGTCAGGAGTTACACGCTCGGGATTAGCTCTGCCGTTTCACTGAAATCCTTCGATCGGGTCAGGAGCACACCAGAAGAGCACACCAGAAGCACACCAGGAGCACACCAGAAGCACACCACTGAAATCCTTCCATCGGGTCAGGAGTACGCCAGAAGCTCTGCTTTGCAAAGCGCTTCAGCACTATTTTTCGTAACCTTTCTTTCAACTAGCCACATTGCAAAGATTACCAGTGACGTTGCTGTTGTTGTTGTTGTTGTTGTTGTTGTTGTTGTTTGCTGTTTTCCACCCTGCCGGCATGTAGTGATGTCAGCTATTGCTGGAAGTTGTGAGGTGAGTTCTGTGTGGGTGGTCTTGTGGTCAGTGCTGTGCATTTGTGCGGCACTGTGGAGAGCTGAAGAAGATATCAGTGAGTGCCGACTTGCAGATATCAGACGCGTCGAAGAGATGATGATAACTGACTGATAACTGATGATAACTGATGATAACTGACTTGGACATGACAGGTGAGGAGAGATGATGACAGCTGACTTGAGGAGAGCAGGCGACGGCTGACTCGAAGATAACAGAAGAGACGAGATGCGCAGAGATGAGACGAGATTCCGCAGCTGGTTTGCAGACATGACGAGAAACAGCAGATGACGAAGTTGAGTTGAAGTGACAGTTCGGACGGACCAGTTACGGGACATGGGGCGTAGAGGGCGGGCAGGGGACGCAACATCGCAGTACTCCCACTGAACAGTGCAAACACACACACACACATGTACACTTTTTTGAAGGGTAGAATGTTTTCCTTTTTCTTTTGGACGTACATTTCTCTTCTTTTCTGTTTGGTTTTCCTTCATGTTTTAACATATCTTTTGTATTTGGTATTCTTTTTTCCACGTGCCGTTTGCGTTTTCTTTTCATTTCCTTGTTTTACTCGTGCTATTTTTTCTTTCTTTTTTACGAATCTTCTCGTTTTTTCGTTTTCTTTTCTTTTCATTTTTCACAGTTCAGATATAAGGTGTGTAGTTAAAAAAAAGTGAAAGAGATGCTCTTACCAGTGTCATCATGTGGGGCCCAGTGGGGACTTCGAACATGTGTGCAGTAGGCGTGGGTGTTGTTTTGTATGCTTTTGAGGGAGAAAGAGTCCACTGAATGTTGACTTTGCCCGAGCAATAATTTAATCTTTTAACATGGGACCCTATGGTCCCATGTTATGTCCCATGGGACCCTATGCCCGCAATCCATTTCGGAGCGTGAATTGCCTCCATGTGTTGTAACCCCCCCCAATAGTTTTCAGCAATGAACGCCCCTGGTAGTATGGTATGTCGCTAGTCACATATATCGGCAATGGGGTGATTTGTTCATGGCTGCGAGATGAAAAACAATCAACATCGATGAAGTTTTGAGACAAAAATAGCTTGGAGCCTGTGGCCGAGCGATTAAAGTTTTTCTATCGACGGGCACCGCTCACCTAGCGGACAATGCAGGAACTACAGACATGTTCCTCGCTGCTGACGTGCAGGGACGTTTGCAATTGACCGAAATGGCAAAAAAACACGACATTTTCTAGACCAGCTTGAGCAGGGAATCCTAATGGCGGCACTTGAAAAAGAAGGTAAGACGAAAATATGCTAACAAATTGTGTGTTTAGTCATATGCTCTCACTAATAAACCAGCTCGTGTGTGCGTGAATTTATTGCGCAAACTAGCATCGTTCTACACTAAAACATGCGGAACTCACCCACTACTCAAAGACGAAGTCTTGCTTCGTCTTGAACTGAGGACATAGGCGACGGTGCTTCAGTCTGGTGCAGAAGAAGCCACATCTGACGCTCTCTCTGACAACAGTGTTGGTCGCCTCGGTGACGACATTTACCGCGCGTTCAACAGCTTGCGAGTACACAGGCAACATTCCCACTGTCAGGGGAAACTGAATGACATGTATTGTATCAGCTGCTGACAGGTTTATTGTCAGTGGCGGCTCACCGGTCACTGGCAGCTGCACTGTTCCAGTCGACGAGTTCTTCGCAGTTTCGGGCTGTGAAATTGACTGTGGGCAGCTTACATAGTCTCACTTCCTCATCTTCATCTCGGCCTTTCCTTCACTCCATTCTGCTGCATGACCTCCGCAGTCGATGCGCCCCTAAACCCCCAATAACTAACTCACCCCATTCTTCTTCAGAGGCTCTCTGACGAACTCCTGGGTCCGGATACGCACTTATCGTCAGTAGAACTGCTTCGGGGCGGCACCAGTAGGCATTCCGCTGAATTACTGGCCGTTCCATATCCTGCAGCTAGGGACGGAGCCTGTGAAGATGCTGCAGGCTGTGAGACGAGGTTTTGAGAGTCGCCGGAGCTGCTGATGACGAACCACATTGGCACGTAGTGACGGACGAAGAACAGTACCAGGTCGTCGGGGTGGTCACTGGGCGAAACTGCACGCGTGTAGGTCCGCAGTAGTCGCGCAGCCAGAGCTAGACACCTGAAAAAGCTGCCGTGGAAAGGTTCGTTGCTCTTGGAACCACGGACTTACTTTTAGTTTCAAAGTTTACATCGTAAACGTTCATGTGGTAAACTATAGTGATGGGCTGCATAGCTAAACAAATAAAGATGTGGTATATGGCTGGCGCTGTAGTCTTGATATAATATTGTTTCATTCTGCCGACCAACATTACCAACAGAAAGATGAAGTCAACCAGTGAAGTCAACGCCCGTGTTGCAAACATACACGCCCCCATTGCAACTATTTTGATCAGTACTTGATGATTTGTCGTAACTTTGAACACAATATGTGTGTACGTTCCTTGAAACGGTACTAATGACGTCAGCTGCAAGGGAATCGGCGGTAAAACAGGGCAACAATGACTCAAAATGTTTTTACTTTATATGTGTGGCTACGATGTGTTCATTCTTAGCCGAAGTGGTTGAGTGATCGGATCTTCCTGCTCGCGACCTCCGCTGTGACAGGCTACAGGCCCTGCGTCTGGCTCCCGTTGGACGACCATGGCTAGGCCGTGCAACGTCCTCCGGCCGTTACTCAGCTCGCTTAACACCGTGCCGTCTGTCTACTCCACAGTTCCGACAGCTGCTTCAAACGTAGCTACTGCTAGCTCTTCGAGTGACAATGCGGCCGTCTTTTTCAGCGGGCCGCGACGGACCGAGGACCACGTGTTGCTCCGTCGCAGTTCTAGGATCGAGGACCACGTGCTGCTCCGTCGCAGCTCTAGGATCGAGGACCACGTGTTGCTCCGTCACAGCTCTAGGATCGAGGACCACGTGTTGCTCCGTCACAGCTCTAGGATCGAGGACCACGTGTTGCTCCGTCGCAGCTCTAGGATCGAGGACCACGTGTTGCTCCGTCGCAGCTCTAGGATCGAGGACCACGTGTTGCTCCGTCGCAGCTCTAGGATCGAGGACCACGTGTTGCTCCGTCACAGCTCTAGGATCGAGGACCACGTGTTGCTCCGTCACAGCTCTAGGATCGAGGACCACGTGTTGCTCCGTCGCAGTTCTAGGATCGAGGACCACGTGTTGCTCCGTCGCATCTCCAGGATCGAGGATCACTTGTTGCTCCGTCACAGTTCAAGGACCGAGGACCACTTGTTACTCCGTCACAGCTCTAGGACCGAGGACCACTTGTTACTCCGTCACAGCTCTAGGACCGAGGACCACTTGTTGCTTCGTCACAGCTCAAGAACCGAGGGCTACGTGCCGCTCCGTAACAGCTCAAGGACCGAGGGCTACGTGTCACTCCGTAACAGCTTTAGGATCGAGGGCTACGTGTCACTCCGTAACAGCCCTAGGATCGAGGCTACGTGTTGCTCCGTAACAGCTCTAGGATCGAGGGTTACATGTTGCTCCGTAACAGCTCTAGGATCGAGCGCCACGTGTTGCTCCATCACAGCTCTTGAAAACTTCACAAAGAAGTTCGTTGGCATGAAGTTGACACACGAACCAGTGCCCAGGTCGCTGCTCAGTCACTTTGATCGGACGGCATATGCCACCAGACAATCCAGCACTGACTAATGTAGCGTCACATACCATAACTTTGACTATCAGACAATCTCACTTATGCGCTGTCACATCCATCATAACTTTGACCTCCCCATTGCATTCGCAGGGAATAGGTAGGAGCTCGCTACATTGATCCACAACCTTTTCGGATTGCGGCGCGACTTTAGTTGCAGATTGCCGTCCGGGCTCCGGGAGGCTCAGAGGGCTCAGAGAGGATCAGAGGACTCAGAGAATCAGGGAGGCTCACAGGGGACTCAGAGAGGCTCAGGGAGGCTCAGAGGACTCAGAGAAGCTCAGAGAGTCTCAGAGAGACTCACAGGTTTCAGAGAGGCTTAGAGGGCTTAGAGAGACTCGGGGAGACTTAATGACGTTCAGGGAGACTCAGAGGGCTTAGTGAGGCTTAGAGAGGCTCATAGGGCTCAGAGTCGCAGGGGGCACAACGACGTGCTGATGACATAGAGAGGCTTAGAGAGGCTCATAGGGCTCAGAGTCGCAGGAGGCACAACGACGTGCTGATGACATAGGTCTGCTCACAAAAGAACCATCGCTTCTTCCGTCGAAACAGGGAGCCTGCATTCCCGTAACACGTAGCTCACCGGCCCTGTACTTGTTTCCGTTTCATGTTCAATCACCGTTAAATCAGGGTTCAACCGCACCGAGGAGCAGCGGTACGAGCACGTGGAACAGAAGATACGGCGAGGTGCACAACACCATGCCATGTCCATGTGAAACTAATAGTTTGCGACTTCTTGGGTTCTTTTACGACACATTCAACTGCTAGGTCATGTAGCGTCGCCAGCCTCTCACGCCGGTTGGTCGCGGGTGGACGCGGTAATGCCGCCGGCTGCGGGATGCGAACCCACAATTTTGTGATTAAGAGTGCGATACCCTACCGAATGAGCTACCGCGGACCCATTTTGCGACTTCGTAACGATTTGCGACCACACGTGTGCCTTTCATTTGCAACACGTTGTCATATCCCCAGATGCTGAGCCATTTGTATGCAATGGCGTAACGTAGTTACCCTGTTGGCCACCAGGGGCGCCGTTGTGATTGATGATACAACGCCAATCGTACGGTGCAGGCTCTAAGTTTCTTCCTTTTCAAAAATTCCTTCGAATTCATGGTTTTTTAGTGCACCGCCGTGAAAATATCACCCGCTTGCCTGGAATCTGTTCAAAAGTGGTCCTGGCGACATACATTAGTGTGCTTGGAGCAGAGGTGCAACCAAGTGGGATTGCCATCCCCCGAAGCAACCAAAAATACACAGATAAAACAAGATTTTGAGATTTTCACCATGCAAAACCATACATATTCGGCACGCATCGCGCGCCGAAAGCGTTGTCCGTTTCGCTGTGTTTATGTTTTGGTCGGAATTCCTTAAGAAAATCCTGGCTGCGCCCCGGCGTTGGAGCCATATATTTTGTCAAAGCAAATTGCTCACCTGGCATCGTATTCCATACTTCTATGCCAATTTTTGCTGTATTTCGTCATATCATAAGTTGCTAGGCGAAAGTTTTGGAGTTTATATTTTGCGGTTAATATGCAACGTGACGACTGTGAAATTAATTCTGATTGGCAAAGCTGATGCACTACCTGACTTCTGGACGGTCTGCCGGGCTTCAGAGAGTTTCATTGTTAGTCCCACGGCGCTGAACATAAGCTGAACATCAACCAGGAGCGTTCAAAATCACTTCTGGCTCGAACAATTGTGCGCTCAGGGAGAGAGTGAAAAGATCACTAGTGTTCATTTCAAAGATTATGTGAAGGTTAGACAGGAAGACATGTGAAGGCAGTCCATGTGGCTAAGTGATCCATCCCATGGGCGGATACGGGGGGCACTGGAAACATGTGCCCCATGGACGGCTGCGCTCCTCAGACCTGGAAACGACTCCTCGCCGGGAGGGCTCCCCCTCCCCGCCGGGAGGGCTCGAGGGCACCGCCTCGAATTTTGTCGGCCAGGGGCGCCTGTTGGAAGAAACGGCTCTCTTCTTTTATGTCTCTTTCAAGTGTCCTCGAATGTACCCCTCCTCGAATTTTGTCAGCCGGAGGTGCCCCTCGAAGGAACGGCGCCCCTCCAGAGACACAGTGCCCCGATGACAATTACTGGATCCGGCCCAGATCCACGTCACAAATGCCGGCTAAATAGATCTACTGTGGCTACAATTTTGGCTTACGGACCTGTAATTACTATGTGTTACTGGATAAAAGAACCCTAAATTTCCACGAATCTCGGCTGAGCACGCTGGAGTAGGGATTACAACACAGCGTGAGCTGAACTGATGTGCAATCGTCACTAATATTATGTGAACCCAATTTTCGAAACGGGATGGAAATCCACCCTCAGAATGTTCCAGAACCGTTCACACACGAATCTGAAGATTCACAACTGCTGTACAAATTTCTTTTTTAGACATCCGACCGAAAGCCGCGACGCCGGGGGGCGAGGCACTAGTCTTACCACTAGTGCCTCCGGCTCGGAGCTTAGGAAAACATGTTCGGCAACACAGTTCTTTTCAGTCAAACCGGAAAAAGGATTAGGAAGCCCATCATTAAGAATGTCGCACTTATCTTTAGGATCAACGGCGGTTCCAGTGAGGAGTAATGGGTAACATATCAGGGGCGGTACAGGGGAGCACTGAGGGCATATGCCCCATCCAATAATGGAAAGGTGCCTGCCGCCCTTCCGGCCCGGGAAAGGTGATCCCCCCCGCCCCCACCGCCCCCAGGTCACACCTTTTGCTGCTGTCATCGAAACTCGCGTCTGCATGCACCCAATCTGTCTTATGTGTATGGGAAAAGTTATAAGGTATAACTAAGATCAGTGGCGGCTCTGGGAATGCAAACGGTGGTGTGGCAAGTCACATGCAAGGTACTGCAACATGCATGCAAGGTACAAGGCGTAGATGCGTCGAAACCGTAACACATCAGCATGCTCCTATCCAATATTTCCTCAGTTCTTTGTTAGTAATCAATAACTTGTAGTTTCAATTGTTTATGCATCTGTTCCTTGGCCATTTCCAGTTTAACTTTATCTTTGCAGACATGTTCACACTGGCAGCAGCCGCTTGGGCTTCGGCGTCCTCGATATTTCAACGGGAGGCGAAATGCAAAAGACACGTCTCTTCGTTTCCCGTTTCTACGTTTCTTCGTGGTCCTCATATGCTTAGGTGGAGTATTTAATGGAGAAAGAGGAATTTAAACGAATTATTACGAGCGAGGGTGAAGCCGGACGAAGTCTACTCCCGTGCATATGGCACAGGAGTTCACTTGATCGGCCAGACCGGCGATTTTGAAACTATCAAAACGTTCTCTTTGTTACGGCGTTTACGCTCAACTTTTCACCCAGAGACAGATGTTTTCTAATTATTTTAATTTTCTACCAATTTCGTCCCAAAAACCTTCATTAGGCGAACTTAATCTTTCCTGAGACAAAGAGGCCTGTGGCGCTTTTCAACTAGCGACGGATTCCCAACCGCGTGCCACGGTGTAGGTAATCCAGCATTGCAAGATTTTCGTTTTCCCACTCCGAGCCGGCCCTGTTCTTTTCATGCTGACACACCTACCAGCTTTCATCACAACATTTCCCCAGAAGCACTGCAACGCGTTGTTGCAAGAAACGGGCTTGGCGTTACGCTTCCCCGCACCGGCAGCTGACGGTGTCTTCCGCACCGCAGCCGACGCGGAGTGCACCGCAGCCGACGCGGAGTGCACCGCAGCCGACGCGGAGTGCACCGCAGCCGACGCGGAGTGCACCGCAGCCGACGCGGAGTGCACCGCAGCCGGCGTCCGTGCCTCCGGTCAGCTCGGCGGTGCCACGCAGCTGGTAACTGTTCCAGGAGGTCAGGTACAGTGCCGGAGAGGGATGGCGGCTCCTTGTTTTGTGTTGTGGCTTTAACAATGCAACGTGGTGAACGCTTCACATCCAAAATCACTTCAGCTCTGCGTGCATGCCCAAAGACCGGTGTTTGTATGAACACTCAGGGCAGTGAGCCTGTGACTGGTACGCACGGAGACTCGAACAGGCTGTGCTTTTGGTACTTGCTCTCACTCATGCAGGTTTTTTTTACAGGCGCCTGGCACTGGCGAATCCGATGCTGGGGAGGGGGGGCAACTGGGGAATGCGTCCCCCCGATAGAAATGTGGCGTCCCTTCGACTGGAAAACGGTGCCCTTCAGAGCGCTCGAGTGCACACATCCTACCATCGCTCAACGGCTTTTTGTCCAGCCGATGGCACCCCTCCTCGATGGAGTAAAAATGACGCGGAGAACTGGCGCTGTTCCCGAACAAAAGTGTTTCCGGTCAAAATCCCCGGATCCGCGCCTAGCTCCTAGTACTGGTATATGGCATTGTGATGCTCTTCCAATGCAAAATAAAGTATCCTTAATTTTCAGAATTTCTGGCTGCTCGTATACGTCGTCGCCGCTTTTTACAGTGGGCAGTGTGTCTCACAACAGGAACTCGCATGGTGGAGATCACTTGACCTATCACCAAAAAAAGAATCAGACAGTTTGGTTTATAATTTGGATAGCCAACAAACAGTGATATTCGTTTCAACTCTCCAACCAATGATCTCGATCAACTTAAAGAGGCACAAAGGTTTTTGATCTCGTATTGGTTGGTGTTGTATTATGTATGCCTCTTGACATAAGGTAACGTGACTCTTACCCAGTTTCCACAATCTTAAATGTCAAAGATGACTTCTATCGTCGAAATAAAAATTACAAAAAATGATGTTTGCATAAAATACATAGAACATCAAACCAGGGAATTCTTTCCTCTCATCAGTCCACCAGTCCGTCCGTCCGTCCGTCCGTCCGTCCGTCCGTCGCTCTCTCTCTCTCTCTCTCTCTCTCTCTCTCTCTCTCTCTCTCTCTCTCTCTCTCTCTCTCTCTCTCTCTCTCTCTCTCTCTCTCTCTCTCTCTGTCTCTCTCTCTCTCTCTCTTCTCTCTCTCTCTCTCTGTCTCTGTCTCTTCTCTTCTCGTCTCTGTCTCTTCTCTGTCTCTGTCTCTCTCTCTTCTCTGTCTCTGTCTCTGTCTCTGTCTCTGTCTCTGTCTCTGTCTCTGTCTCTGTCTCTGTCTCTGTCTCTGTCTCTGTCTCTGTCTCTGTCTCTGTCTCTGTCTCTGTTCTCTGTCTCTGTCTCTGTCTCTGTCTCTGTCTCTGTCTCTGTCTCTGTCTCTGTCTCTGTCTCTGTCTCTGTCTCTGTCTCTGTCTCTGTCTCTGTCTCTGTCTCTGTCTCTGTCTCTGTCTCTGTCTCTGTCTCTGTCTCTGTCTCTCTCTCTGTCTCTCTCTCTGTCTCTGTCTCTCTCTCTGTCTCTCTCTCTGTCTCTCTCACTCTCTCTCTGTCTCTCTCTCTGTCTCTGTCTCTGTCTCTCTCTCTGTCTCTGTCTCTCTCTCTGTCTCTCTTTCTGTCTCTCTCTGTCTCTGTCTCTCTCTGTCTCTGTCTCTGTCTCTGTCTCTGTCTCTGTCTCTGTCTCTCTCTTGTCTCTCTCTCTGTCTCTCTCTGTCTCTCTCTCTGTCTCTCTCTTGTCTCTCTCTGTCTCTCTCTCTGTCTCTCTCTCTGTCTCTCTCTCTGTCTCTCTCTCTCTGTCTCTCTCTCTGTCTCTCTCTCTGTCTCTCTTTCTGTCTCTCTCTCTGTCTCTCTCTCTGTCTCTCTCTCTGTCTCTCTCTCTGTCTCTCTCTCTCTCTGTCTCTCTCTCTCTCTCTCTCTGTCTCTCTCTCTCTCTCTCTCTCTCTGTCTCTCTCTCTGTCTGTCTCTCTCTCTCTCTCTCTCTCTCTCTCTCTCTCTCTCTCTCTCTCTCTGCCCCCTTCCTCCGTCCGTCGGACCACTCAGCGGCGCGGACCCACCTGCGCCTCCAGCAGCTTCCCGAAGTCGGGCGTCAGGTAGAAGAGGATGCCCTGCATCGCGCCGGGCAGAGTGACGCCGCGCACCAGCAACACCACCAGCATCACGTAGGGGAAGATGGCTGCCGGCAGACACAGCTCCGGTGGTCACCGGCCGCCGGCCGCATGCGAGCCGCACAGTTTGCAACCGAACCGGCATAATATCCTGCGCAACATGAGACGCGAACCAGGACTGGCAACATGCCGCCATTCTCCGGTTAACATCAGGGATCTGTCAAAAGTATTTGCTGTCGAGACAAGACCCTGGGCAGGAGAGCGCGAACCAGGTCTGGCATGAGACGCGAACCAGGATCAACATGAGGTTCTCCGGTTAACATCAGGGATCTGTCAAAAGTATTTGCTGTCGAGACAAGACCCTGGGCGGGAGAGCGTGACAGGTTGATGCTTCGGGATCCGGAGGTTCTCCGGATCACAGATAGAGGTTCTCCGGATCACAGATACATAAGGTATTGTGGTCCGCTGTGGGGTTGGTTGGTTGGTTATTGGTTTTACGACACGTTGACCGTTGAGTCATATAGCGTCGCCAATCTCTCACGCCGATTGGTCGCGGGCGAAGAGTAGCGACAGGTGAGATTCGAACCCACAATCTTTCGATTGCGATACGAGCATCTTACCCCTAGACCACTCGTCCCCCCGCTGTGGGGTTAGAAGTGTTTGCATTAATTGGTCTTTGTCGGTTAATATCACTGGCATAGAAAACAACTAATAGTCCGATTTACTGTCAGCATTTTGGCAAATCTGGCGCGAACGCAATCAAATCTGGCGCGAACACATGTCCACCCAGCCCGACTGCTCATGGTCTACTGGGGACCTTAATTGCGGACTTTGCAGGTGACACCAGGACAGATACTGAGCACGCCCATGTTACCGTAATGCGGTAACTAACTAAGTCGAATCAATGGCACAACATGCATCAATAAATTCAAATGAGGTCGAGATCGACCGGTACACCGCGCCGACGACTTTGTGACCTTGAACGCTCGGCGTCCGGGCGGTTCAAGGTCACACAGGTTTCGTCGGTGCGGTGGTGCGGTGGTGCGGTGGCAGATTTCGACCTCAATTGCCTAGAAGGCATCGATCTAGGGTCAATAAATTCATACAATTCATACTGAATCGAGTTCACAACAGCCGTAATGTGCCCTCCAAATTGTGTGTTTCTAACTTCACTAGCCTCCGATATCTTAGGGGCCCGAATCGCCCCCCCCCCCACCCCCACCGCGGTGCGTGTTACGAGACGCCCGCAGGTGTTCGTGTCAACGTTGTATCGGTCGAGTCTGATCCATTATAAATAAGGCGCCGTTGAACAACAGCAACACAGCATTCCATTTAGCAAGACCAATGTCAACGCAAGAACAACCAAATCGCATCCAACTGCGGGTGTGGGAGAGAAGAGGGCTGAACTTAAAAAAGGTTAAGGTCTAGCTGGAGCCGATTACCCACATTACATTCATTGTCTCCATTTTCCGGATCCCTTGATACATTTTCATGCTCATCACGCACTCATCCATTTTGATGTGTCCCAATCGATGATTTTCCTAGTCAATATTTCCTGCTCGATGTAATCCTATTCCATAAGAATGCAACTCAGTATTGAGTTCGCCTGGCATTTTGAGTTCTGCATTTATCCGCTAGCTTTTTAACATGTCGATATTTCATTCGATTACCATTTACTATTGTGAGGATATAAATGATATATATACAACTATTATGCGATTGACAATATCAGAACATCACATCTCGTCTAAGCTAACTAACTATTTGGAGAGAGTGACACATCGAAAAGGACAGGTTTGGAAGAAAAGTATTTTTTTTTAATTTCGCTCTATCGCGTTTGCGTCGGTTCCTCTCTCCGTGATCATCAGTGGCCCACCTGTAAAGTAGACCACCTTTCCGGACGACTTGATGCCCTTCCAGACGATGAAGTAGACCATGATCCAGGCGAGCAGGAGGGTCAGCACCAGTCTGTACTGCGGCACACCTGTCTCGTCGATGCCAGAACTGACCGCCAAGATGTTGTTCCTGAAGATGACGTTAGGACGTTGTTTCAACCGGCCGTGGACGAGTGTTGTTGCAATCACTGCGACCACTGTTAAAAAATTCAGTTTAGCGTGGGTTTTCGTTAGTTAGTTATTTGGGTTTGAAGGGCGCATCGACTGCAATGGTCATATAGCAGCGTGGGTTTTCACCATGCAGATTGCGGATGAATAGCCTCCAATGCATTCTGCCCTTCAAACTAGTTCGCGGTTTCGCCGCTGTGCGGCGTGACGGTTCTTGAAACCCCTGCTTTTGCATAGGATGCGCTGACACATTTTCAACAAAGCGGCAATATTTCATCACAATATCCACGCCCGTTCCTGAGATATCGTCGAAAAAACAGGAGGGGTGGGCAGATTCCCCCGACCCCTCCTCCAGCGCGCGAGTCGGGGACACTGCCGTTCGATGCAGCGGTGACGTGCGTAGCAGGGGCGGATACAGACATTTTCATAGGGGAGGGGGCGGGGATCGTCTCTGGAGGGGCGTCATTTCTTTGGAGTGGCGCCACTGTGAAAGTCTCTAGAGGGGTGGTGCGGTGGGGTGGGGTGGGGGCGGGAGGGGGAGCACCTACCCTCAGTGCCCACCTTGCATCCGCCCCGGGTCTGTAGCGACATTCGCTGATGACATCCAGGCGCGTGTGACACGAACGCCGGCCCCAACCCGCCCGGTCCGCCCGGCCCGCACCTGTCCAACGTCACGCACCCACTGAGCGTGCGGCGGCCGCCGATTTCGGCCGACGTCGGCGCAGTGATTAATGTCGGCGCAGTGATTAATGTCGGCGCAGTGGTTGATGTCCGCGCAGTGGTTGATGTCGGCGCAGTGGTTGATGTCGGCGCAGTGGTTGATGTCGGCGCAGTGGTTGATGTCGGCGCAGTGATTAATGTCCGCGCAGTGGTTGATGTCGGCGCAGTGGTTGATGTCGGCGCAGTGGTTGATGTCGGCGCAGTGGTTGATGTCGGCGCAGTGGTTGATGTCCGCGCAGTGGTTGATGTCGGCGCAGTGGTTGATGTCGGCGCAGTGGTTAATGTCGGCGCAGTGGTTGATGTCCGCGCAGTGATTAATGTCGGCGCAGTGATTAATGTCGGCGCAGTGGTTGATGTCCGCGCAGTGGTTGATGTCCGCGCAGTGGTTGATGTCCGCGCAGTGATTAATGTCGGCGCAGTGATTAATGTCGGCGCAGTGGTTGATGTCCGCGCAGTGGTTGATGTCCGCGCAGTGGTTGATGTCGGCGCAGTGGTTGATGTCCGCGCAGTGGTTGATGTCCGCGCAGTGGTTGATGTCGGCGCAGTGGTTGATGTCGGCGCAGTGGTTGATGTCCGCGCAGTGGTTGATGTCCGCGCAGTGGTTGATGTCCGCGCAGTGGTTGATGTCGGCGCAGTGGTTGATGTCGGCGCAGTGGTTGATGTCCGCGCAGTGGTTGATGTCGGCGCAGTGGTTGATGTCGGCGCAGTGGTTGATGTCCGCGCAGTGGTTGATGTCGGCGCAGTGGTTGATGTCGGCGCAGTGGTTGATGTCGGCGCAGTGGTTGATGTCCGCGCAGTGGTTGATGTCGGCGCAGTGGTTGATGTCCGCGCAGTGGTTGATGTCGGCGCAGTGGTTGATGTCGGCGCAGTGATTAATGTCCGCGCAGTGGTTGATGTCCGCGCAGTGATTAATGTCGGCGCAGTGGTTAATGTCGGCGCAGTGGTTGATGTCCGCGCAGTGGTTGATGTCCGCGCAGTGGTTGATGTCGGCGCAGTGGTTGATGTCGGCGCAGTGGTTGATGTCGGCGCAGTGGTTGATGTCCGCGCAGTGGTTGATGTCCGCGCAGTGGTTGATGTCCGCGCAGTGGTTGATGTCGGCGCAGTGGTTGATGTCGGCGCAGTGGTTAATGTCGGCGCAGTGGTTGATGTCCGCGCAGTGGTTGATGTCCGCGCAGTGGTTGATGTCGGCGCAGTGGTTGATGTCGGCGCAGTGGTTGATGTCCGCGCAGTGGTTGATGTCGGCGCAGTGGTTGATGTCGGCGCAGTGATTAATGTCGGCGCAGTGGTTGATGTCCGCGCAGTGGTTGATGTCGGCGCAGTGGTTGATGTCCGCGCAGTGGTTGATGTCGGCGCAGTGGTTGATGTCGGCGCAGTGATTAATGTCGGCGCAGTGGTTGATGTCGGCGCAGTGGTTGATGTCGGCGCAGTGGTTGATGTCGGCGCAGTGGTTGATGTCGGCGCAGTGGTTGATGTCCGCGCCAGGCGTTGTCGTCGATACGCAAGTGCTGGTGTCGCGCACACAGCGGCACAGGTCGGGTATCATAGCCTGGCGCCCGCCACCTCACACCGGCACAGGTCGGGTATCATAGCCTGGCGCCCGCCACCTCACATCGGCAGAGGTCGGGTACCATGGCCCTGGCGCCCGCCACCTCACACCGGCACAGGTCGGGTATCATAGCCTGGCGCCCGCCACCTCACATCGGCAGAGGTCGGGTACCATGGCCCTGGCGCCCGCCACCTCACATCGGCAGAGGTCGGGTACAATATCCTGCCGCTCGCCATCTCACACCGGCACAGGTCGGGTATCATAGCCTGGCGCCCGGCCGCCTCACAGAGGCAGAGGTCGGGTATCATAGCCTGGCGCCCGCCACCTCACATCGGCAGAGGTCGGGTATCATAGCCTGGCGCCCGCCACCTCACACCGGCACAGGTCGGGTATCATAGCCTGGTGCCTGCCATCTGACATCGGCAGAGGTCGGGTACCATGGCCCTGGCGCCCGCCACCTCACATCGGCAGAGGTCGGGTACTATGGCCCGCCCGCCCGATCGCCCGCTTACCTCACGGGGCACACAGGACATAGTTGGTAGCAACCGGCTCCATTATCTTTCATGCAACAAAATAAGATGTGCTTATAGTGTCGCCCTGGAAAATGCTCAACATCGCGCTATGGTTCATGCATAGCCTATCAATAACCTCCAGCGGGGAAACTTAGTTCCCGAACACATGCCCATCAGTGATCATATGTGGCGACTGCCGGCTCGCTAAAGAAGACATAAATATACAGTAAGGAAGAAAGATATACACGTTCCAAGAGTTCGATAAACTTCCGGTACGCCACTTACCATAACTATACCCATGCCCCGGGACGCTCATTTCCAGAGTTCCAATCACTTCCGGAATTCTGCCCACACCCCGTAACTCCGCTCACTCGCAGAACTCTAGCAAGTACCGGGAACTCCACCTGCTCCCGGAAATAAGGCTCACTCCAACAAATCCACCCATCTCATCTAATCACCCGGAGTTGTCACAGCTTGGCCACCCACAGACCACCAGCACCAGAGCCACACTCTGGTGTGGTATTACCACAGCAGCACTCTGTTACACGGGCTCCACCCGGTCAGCTGTTACAGCCCACCCACGCCTGGCAGGGTGGCTTCAGCACACTCCCAGAACTCCACCCACTTTCAGAACTGTTCCCACTCCCATAGCTCTATTCACTCCCAGAACCCCACTCATTTCAAGAACTCCAGTCACACCCAGAATCCCACCCACTTTAAAAACTCCATCCACTCTAAGAACTTCACCCACTCTAAGAACTTCACCCATTCCCAGAACTCAGCCCACTCTCAGAACTGCACTCACTCCCAGAGCTCCACCCACTCCAATAACTCAACCCACTTCCAGAACTCCGCCCAATTCCAGAACTGCACTCACTCCCAGAACTCAAATAACTCCCAGAACTCCACCCGCTCACAGAACTCAACCCACTCCCAGCACCCTATCCATTCCAAGCACTCCACTCACTATCAGAACTCCACCCGTTCTCAGAACTGCACTCACTCCCAAGAACTGCACCCACTCCCAGAACCCCACCCACTCCCAGAACCCCACTCACTCCCAGAACTCGACGACCGGGTCGGTGGCGCCGGAGACGCTGCCGTTGATGAAGGTGGAGCAGTTGGGGCTGTTCCACCAGTTGCCGCAGGTCGCCCACGGCAGCGGCGACTGGAACGAGTGGAACATGTAGAGCAGGCCCCACGCCAGGATCACTATGTAGTAGACGTTGAGCAGGAACGAGATGACGGTCGTGCCGATGCCGATGCCTGCGGGTGGGTCGGGTCGGGTCAGGTCAGGTCAGGTCGGGAGTAGGGCAGGGTCACGTCGGGTTGGTTGCGTTTCGTGACGTCAAGTCTGGAGATTCATTCGGGTCATGTCATGTCAGCATGTTGCGTCAAGCCATGTCCAGTCAGGTCAAGCCAGGTCAAGCCGGGTCCTTCCGTCTTCGATCAGGGGACGCCCTTCTCGGATCAGTGGCTGGGAGGCGATAATGTCCATGTGCCTCCTCAGAATTGGCCAATGTCACGACAAACGAGAAATTGTCGGCGCGCTTTGCGCGCCGAAGACTTTCTTTCATCTTTCTTCATGCCTTTTGTTTTGCGTCGGTCCATCTTAAAAGAAAACTCCTGGCTGCGTCTCTGGCCACAACTTAGTCAAGAAATGCGTCCCCGATCACTGAGCACGGGCCGTTTGGGTGTTCTTCTAGTACACCCTTGGAGCCACACAAACCGCGTACCTTCGTGCTCCGTCCACGTGCACAGTCAGCCATGTGCGGCTGAAACCCAAACCAGTGACGAGATTCGAACTCGGGACCTCACGGTTCTACATCAACCAACAGCATTGACATGCGCTGCCAACAGTGTTGCCGTGCGCTACCAACAGTGTTGCCGTGCGCTACCAACAGTGTTGCCGTGCGCTGCCAACAGTGTTGCCGTGCGCTGCCAACAGTGTTGCCATGCGCTGCCAACAGTGTTGCCGTGCGCTGCCAACAGTGTTGCCGTGCGCTGCCAACAGTGTTGCCGTGCGCTGCCAACAGTGTTGCCGTGCGCTGCCAACAGTGTTGCCGTGCGCTGCCAACAGTGTTGCCGTGCGCTGCCAACAGTGTTGCCGTGCGCTGCCAACAGTGTTGCCGTGCGCTGCCAACAGTGTTGCCGTGCGCTGCCAAAGGTTGCCGTGCGCTACCAACAGTGTTGCCGTGCGCTACCAACAGTGTTGCCGTGCGCTACCAACAGTGTTGCCGTGCGCTACCAACAGTGTTGCCGTGCGCTACCAACAGTGTTGCCGTGCGCTGCCAACAGTGTTGCCGTGCGCTGCCAACAGTGTTGCCGTGCGCTACCAACAGTGTTGCCGTGCTTGCCGTGCGCTGCCAACAGTGTTGCCGTGCGCTGCCAACAGTGTTGCCGTGCGCTGCCAACAGTGTTGCCGTGCGCTACCAACAGTGTTGCCGTGCGCTGCCAACAGTGTTGCCGTGCGCTACCAACAGTGTTGCCGTGCGCTACCAACAGTGTTGCCGTGCGCTACCAACAGTGTTGCCGTGCGCTGCCAACAGTGTTGCCGTGCGCTACCAACAGTGTTGCCGTGCGCTACCAACAGTGTTGCCGTGCGCTGCCAACAGTGTTGCCGTGCGCTACCAACAGTGTTGCCGTGCGCTGCCAACAGTGTTGCTATGCGCTACCAACAATGCTACCATGCGCCACCAACAGTGTTACCATGCGAACGTTTGAAGTCGCTCGGCCGGCAAATAATCTACGAGAATCTATGGCCACCCCGAAGGATTCTATCCAGTTTGCCGTTCGAGGTCGTGCGGATGAACAGGGATCTATGGGACGTTCCGTAGATTATATCCAGTAGTTTGCCGTTCGAGGACGTCCGGATGATCAAGATCATCGGACATTCCGTGAGTCCCATCCCGAACGCGCAGAGTACTTTTTTGACGCACATACATACATACATACATACATACATACATACATACATACATACATACATACATACATACATACATACATACATACATACATACATAATACATACATAAACATACATACATACATACATACATACATACATACATACATACATACATACATACATACATACATACAAACATGCATACATACATACCTACACACACACACATATATATATATATATATATACATATAAATGACTTTGCCGTTAATATCACACATAAACGCTTCATCTGACGCACGAGAAGAATATGGCTGACACCCTGAAATCGGAAATCAAGATGCTAGCGAAGGTAACATACATTACATTTTTTCGTCCGGGCGGCCCTGAACACACGTTATATTCCACTCACCCATAAAGATGGGGCAGATCTTCCACACGGAGATGCCGCCCTCGGCCATGAACTGGCCAATACCAACTTCCAGGAAGAACATCGGCACACCGCCGGTCACCAGGCAAATGATGTACGGAATCAAGAAGGCGCCTGCAACATGTTGCCTGTGTCATGCGGCGACCTGAACGGCCCGGGACACGACCTGAGCCCATCATTTCTCAAAGTCAGCGCCAGCCATTTGTTCTTATGACAAAAGGTGCAAATAAGCGTAAGGAATGTAAGATAATTATAAAGAATATCAAGGGACCGAGGAAGCAGATATAGATGTTGTCATATGTCTGTCAGGTCGGCTGTGAAATCAAACTCGGACTGGCGGAATGGCTGTGAATGTGAGGGAAGATATTAAAACGCATGAGGATGTGACCAAGAGGGGGGGGGCTCATATTTTCCAAAGTTCATAACTTGCCATTCGGAAGTCAGCTTTCAAATTGGAAATTAGCTTCCAAAAGTCGGAAGCTTGGATTAGGTTAGATTAGGCTAGGTTGGGTTAGGCTAGGCTAGGTTTGGTTAGGTTAAGTTAGGTTCCTGTCGAGGTTACTTTGGAAGTTCATTTCCAATTGTTGGAAGTTAACTTCCAAGCTGTAAGCTAACTTCCATGATTTGGAGCTTAACTTCTAATTTGGAAGCTAATTGACAAACTGGAAATTATGAACTTCGGGAAATATGAACGCCCCCTATCCGGGCTGTTTTGGAAATTAACTTCCAAATTGGAGATTATGAGCGTTGGAAGTTGTGAACTTTGGAAGATACGATAACCCGCCGACACGGCATTATTGGTAACCCCCACCCACTATTGGGAGGGGAGGAAGCTACCAGTAATGCCGACTCACATCCCTACACGGTTAGGTGGTGCACATGAGCGCGCTTTGATAACCCTGCATCACTAAATCTTGGTGAGATATAATCAAAGCAAATGTTCCATTCCTTACCGTCGAGAAAAGTGCACGGCTACAGTTGTTTTACGGTTATGTATACGGTTTTCTATGTCTGGGGACTTGCTCGACTGCAATATAGGCTTGGTCGGCCCGTGCAGTTGTTAAGGAGTGTCATCATCCTCGTGTTAAGGCGAAGGGCGAGACCAAAAAATATATTGCGGAGAACCATTGAGGCCGTGATATTTCGACGAAGACCTTCAGCTGCTAAGGTGGGATCCACGGACAAGAGCGGATTTAGATATTCTGGTCTGGGGATGGGGAGGACACTTGTCTTGAGGAGGGCATTTCTACGCGGGGGCGCCACTGACTTTGAAGAAACATTTGTTTTAAGCGGGAAGGAGTTAGTGTATTTGAGCGCTCCATTTCTTTAGTCTGTTCTACTCCGAGGGACGGCATCGGTTGAAGAACTCGTTGAACCGAGGAGGGAAGGGGGAGTGTAGGTTCCGAGCATCCTGGAGGGGCACTTTTTGCGGCTGGAGGGCGCCACATCTCCATGGGGGGGGCATGTCCCCAGTTCCCTTCCACCTGGATCCGCAAATTCTCATGGATGGTCACTATCAATAAGTCACTGTGTCTCCAACATCAGAAGTGAAAGCACTGCTTCTCAGTTTGTTGATGCTCCTCTAATTGTGTCAAAGGTCGTCGGGAATGGAGCCTCCGCCGCAGGAAAGGCATGTGTTGGGGTGAGGAGTGGCACGCGAGCGTCCATTAGTGTCACGTGCCACTCAATAAACGCCATTTTAAACCATTGGACTCGAACTCCGCACCCGAATAGCTGTGGCATCTCGCACGCCTGCCACCGCCTGGTTGTGACAACGCGCGCGCCTGCCACCGCCTGGCTGTGACAACGCGCGCACCTGCCACCGCCTGGCCGTGGCGACACGAGCGCCTGCCTCAGCCTGGCTGCGACGACACGCCTGCCACTGCCTGACTGTGACGTCACTTGCGCCTGCCACCGCCTGGCCGTGGCGACACGGCCTAGCCTGGCTGCGATGACACGCCTGCCACTGCCTTGACGTCACTTGCGCCTGCCACCGCCTGACCGTGGCGACACGCGCGCCTGCCCAGCCTGGCTGTGACGACACGCCTGCCACTGCCTGACTGTGACGTCACTTGCGCCTGCCACCGCCTGGCCGTGGCGACACGCGCGCCTGCCTCAGCCTGGCTGTGACGACACGCCTGCCACTGCCTGACTGTGACGTCACTTGCGCCTGCCACCGCCTGGCCGTGGCGACACGCGCGCCTGCCTCAGCCTGGCTGTGACGACACGCCTGTCACCGCCTGGCTGTGATGACACGCCGCCTAACTTTGCAGCTGATCTGGCCATCTGTCAGTAGACAAACCGCGACCAGCTGTCCGCTATCACATTCGGAGAAGATCTGGCGACCGCCAGACGTCAGATGTCTGATTAGTGTCGCGGCGTCCCCTGCAGACTCAAGGTTCCACACGCCAACACAATCCGCGAGCGGCGACGCCGGCGATGCTTTTGTGGCGCAGGCAGAAGCGTCAAACATGGGCGGGTTTTATGGTAGATGGTGGCACTGGCGGATCCAGGGGGAGGGGGCAACTGGGGAAAGTGCTCCTAAGATAAAAATGCGGCGCCCCTGCAGGACGCTCGAGTACTCCCCACCGCCACACACCGCTCGACTAGTTTTTCAGCCGATGGTGCCACTCAGAGTATAAAAACCACCAGAACCAAATGCCCCTCGATCGAAATTTCTGTATCCACCCTCGGATGGTGGTATTGCATTTCTTCTCTTCACTGAAGATGCATTTTGGGGGGCTGCACTCGTTGATATCAACGAGTGCAGCCCCCCCACACAAAAAAAAGCATCTTCAGCCGTCGTAATCAAATGTTAGTCTGGAAAAGATAACACAGAAATGGGATATTAAAGGACAAAGAAATTAAAACAAAATATGAATATAACATATCACAAAGGATTAATGAGGACCTTAGCCAATACCTTGTGTGCCTTTGCAATGTTGGTGACAACGAAAATGTTCAAAATGTAATTCCATCATTATTGGAAGTTTTTGGCTTCAATGCCACGTTCGGTGAAAGAGCAGCAGCATGTATGGGAGTTGAAAAATAAAATAAAATAAAAAAGAACAGGAAAGGAAGCATTCGGTGATACCGTGGGGGTGGGGGGGGTGGGGGGTGGAACATTATGTCCAACCGCAGGGAGTCACCTTCCAACTAAATGACGGAACTTTGGGACAATGAAGGAAGAAGCAGCAATAGTGTAATAAATGTGATACAATGTACATATACACGTGCCAATATTACTCTTCGAATTAACGACCGGTGGCTGGACTTCCACGTTGGATCTGTGACGCAACTCCGGGCTGGCTTCCCATTGGGCCTCACACAGTTCATCAGCAACGGTAAAACGCACGGGGCGAAGTTCCGCCGGGACGTCTCACCTCCGCCGTTCTTGTAGCAGAGGTAGGGGAAGCGCCACACGTTGCCCAGACCGACGCAGAAGCCCATCACGGAGAGCACGAACTCCGCGTTGTTGGACCACGTCTCGCGTTGCCGGAACTCGCCCGCCTCCGTCGGCTGCTTGCCCGTGCCGTCCTCCGGCAGCAGAGCGGGCTGCGCGGACGTCGGCGAGTCGGCCATGGCAACCGGTGACCGAGGGACTTCCGCTCTGAAAACCCAACAAAACACGTTTACGTCGGCTATGACAACGGGCGACCGGGCGGCTTCCGCTCTGAAAACGCAACAAGAACACCTGAGAGTCGGCCATCGCGACGGGCCACCAGGGGACTTCCGCTCTGAAGACGCAACAAGAACACCGGCCTCGGCGAGATGACACCTGCCCGGCTTAGATCGAGGCGTGTCAGTCACATCTGAAGCAGAGGATGGCCGCCGACATCCTCTGTAGGCGCACGGCGCAACACAGATCACTGCGCAGGGTGAGTTGGGAGAGCGAAATGGACTTCAAAATCTAGGGAATGGAAGGAAAGGGAAGGCAATGCAATGCAATGCAATGCAATGCAATGCAAGGCAAGGCAAGGCAAGGCAAGGCAAGGCAAGGCAAGGCAAGGCAAGGCAAGGCAAGGCAAGGCAAGGCAAGGCAAGGCAAGGCAAGGCAAGGCAAGGCAAGGCAAGGCAAGGCAAGGCAAGGCAAGGCAAGGCAAGGCAAGGCAGGGCAGGGCAGGGCAGGGCAGGGCAGGGCAGGGCAGGGCAGGGCAGGGCAGGGCAGGGCAGGGCAGGGCAAGGCAAGGCAAGACAGGGAATGAAGGGAAGGTAGGGAAGGTAGGGAAGGAAGAAAAGGGGAGAAGGGGCGGCGAGGCGGGGCAGGGGAGGTGACGGGAGAGGAGGGGAAATGGACGAGGGTGGGTGTACCGTCTCACACCTATCTTCACTCACGGCCTCAGATACAGTTGGCTAGTTAGCAATTGGGATGTGTGGGAGTGTCGACCATATCGTTGATGGTTGATTGGCTATTTGAGTTTTATGGCGCATCGACCAGGTTTGGTCATTTAGCGCCCATAACTAGTAGTTTGCTACCGGTTAATTATAATCAGGCCTTCCTCTGAAGTAATACATATACACACACACCCAAGTCGAATTATTCAGCACACATGCACGATAGAAAAACTTCCTGCAGTGGCGGACATGGAGCTTGATGTCGGAGATATATTCAAATAATTTGCCTGTCTGAATAAAAAGCGAATCGTCATCTAGAATGTCCGAAAGCGTAAGCGCGTCCACTCGTCGCCCAAAATGCCGTCTCCGCTCCACTCGAAAGCGAGGACATGACAACGGAGCATGCCACACTGCAAGAGGCACATCACAATAGTCGCAGATCGGCCTCGATTCGTTCATTACCAAGTAACGATGGGTGGCGTACGTGTGCCCTATCCTCAGCCTAGCAAGAACTACTTCTTCCCACCGGGATTTCCTCACTGATGATTCCCATAACACGAGGCGGGTTTTCAGTGTTTTGAGCTTGTTGTTATCAATGGAGTCCCACTCTTTCTGACCTTAAAGTTGAACGAATGCGTTGATGGTCTGATTGAGATTTGTAGCAGGAAGGGGAAGTGCACGGGTAGAAGGCCTACCGGCTGCCCTCTTTGCTGCCGCATCAGCCATGTCGTTTCCGGTAATGCCCACATGGCTGTGGACTCAGGACAGCGTGACGCTTTTTCCAGACTGGCTGAGGGTATTAATACGGATTGCGAATTCCTTTAAAGTGGGTCACAGGATAAAAGGACTTCAGAGCTAGAAGACTGCTTAACGAATCTGAGACGATAACGTGAGTGCTCTCATAAAGCACAGCGCTCAAAAAGCACTTCAATAAAGCACAGCGCTTTTTGGATCGCTATCAATTCCGCGGTGTACACGGATGCGTGTGCAGGCAGTGCAAACGTCCTTGTGCTGGAGCCACTCACGAAAGCACACCCCACGCCACTTTCTGTCTTTGAACCGTCGGTGTAAGTAAAAACACACCCACGGTAAGCTTCCAGGTGTTCCAGGGCTTTCATGCGAAACAGTTCTGGTATAACCTTCGCTTCGTAAGTGTTCGCTAAGTCAATGTCAATTATAGGTGGAGTCAGCTCCCAAGGCGGAGTGGATTCCACCCTCGTGTGGAAATCCACTTGGAGTGGATTTCCACCCTCATGATGCTGCGCAGGCGAATGCTGCTCTTCTGCAACTCCCGCATGCGGAGACAAAATGGGTTCAAAGTGGTGCCTCGTTGCTGCTGGAACATCTCTTGTTTCCGAGTGCAAAACACGGATTCGTAAGCTGGGTGTGTGGGGAATTGCTTTAACCTACAAGCGTAGCGCAGTCCGAGTTTTTCCCTTCTCATTGATACTGGCGGCTCGTGAGCTTGCGCTAGGAGACTCGCGATTGGAGAAGTTCGAAATGCTCCTGTGGCGATTCTGAAGGCCGCATGATGAATGGTGTCCGTTATGCGTTTGCTTGAGTTGCTGGCCGAGTCATAAACAAAACAACAATAATCAAGATTGGATCGTATGAGTGATTGGTATAGCCGCAAAAGGGTAATTTTGTCTGATCCGTACGTTGTCCCACATTGGCACCTCATAAGATTTTAAAGATCTACCGCATGATTCACGCAGTACTCGTAGGTGGCTTTTATACGTGATGCGACTGTTGAAGAGGACGCCCAAGAACCTTGCTGTCGGTTGTAAGGGGATCTCATGTCCGTAGAGCTGAATGTTTGGGTTGTGGCAGTTCCGACGCCGGCAAAAGTGCATGGCTACCGTCTTTGTCTTGGAGAAGAGGAAGCCATTTCCAACACTCCACCTCTCAAGATGGGAAACAATGAGCTGCAACTGTCTCGACAGTAATGATGTGCGTGATGCCAAGGACCAAATTCCAACGTCATCAACAAACAGTGACTTGCCAATCCCAGGTGGCAGACCATCTCCAACGTCGTTTATCATAACTGCGAACAGTGCGACACTCAGAATACTTCCCTGTGGAACACCGTTCACTTGGGTGAAAGTATCAGACATGGCGTTCCCATCCTGTACACGAAACGTCCTCTGGGCCCAACACATATTTTAAAAAGTGCCAATGTGGCCGCGCAATCACCCCAAGCAATCCCAAAGCTTCAGAAGCATACCGTATCTCCATGTGGTATCATTGGCACCCTCATGTCGAAAACACGGCACCTACGTGTCGCTTTTTCTTAAAACTGGCTCGAATTTCCGTATCCAATCTTAAAATATGGTCAATTGTGGAGCGGTGCTTCCTAAAACCACGCTGTGCATTCGTAAAAAAGTTTGGTTTCTCCAAGAACCATGTAATTAGGCTTACAAGCATTTCCATCAGCTTGAATAAACATGAGGTAAGCGAAATCGGTCGACAGTGTAAGGGTTCAAAACCGCTCTTGCCCGGGTTCAGCAATGGAACAATGGTAACTTCTCGCCAAGCGGGAGGAAACTCACCTCCGCTCCAAACAGCGTTAAGGGTCCCGATGAGTATTTGAAGTGCGTTTGGGGGAAGGTGACGGAGCCTCTCCTTATGCACGTTGTCCGGTCCCTTGGACACACAACGAAAGGCATCAATTGCTGAAGTGAACTCCTTCATTGTAAATGGTAATTTGTACGAGTACTGGTCCCGGGTTTCAAAGTGTACAGGCGTATCTTCGCAGTAGGCTTTATGTCGTCTAAAAATGGGGTTAAGTGCGTACTGCGTTCGTACTGCGTTCTGCAAGGGCGCCACCGATTATATTTGCGACATCGAGTGGTTCCATAATGACACAGCCATCCACGTGTAAGGTTGGCAGTGGAGCTGACCGAAAATGACCTGAAATACGCTTGGTTTGCGACCACACTTGCGACGCTGGTACAGAGCGGTTCAATTTGCTGACATACGTCCTCCATGCCTTCTTTGCCTCCCGGATCGTACAACGTGCGGCTGCTCTGGCTTTCTGAAAAGCTAATAGGCTGTCGGTGGTGCTATTTTGTTTGAATTGCTTCATGGCACGGCGTCGCGTCCTAATTGCTACTCGGCAATCTTCACTGAACCATGGAACGGGCGTACGTCGAGGGGAGCCAGTAGTGCGAGGTATGCATTCGAAAGAGCACTGTAAAAGTATAGAGGTAAAGGCCTCCACAGCCGTTGCACAGGAAGAGTCGTATTGGTTAAAACACGACCGCAGCCGAGCAGTGACAACCGACCACTCAACCTTTCTAAAATTTAACCGCTGTGGCCTGGGCCCCAAAACTGCTCTTCCCGAGAATTCCAGCCAAACAGGAAAGTGGTCGCTACCGCAGGGATCCTCGTCAACGAACCAGTCGAGCTGTTTTGTTATATGCGGGCTAGCAATACTTAAGTCTAGCGCAGAAGTATTTCCAGATGGTAATGATACATAGGTGTGTGCGCCAGAGTTAAAAATACATAGGGACTCCTCCAACACGAAATTTTTCAGAGTTCGTCCACGTAGGTTGGTGGCTACACATCCCCATACAGCGTGGTGGGCGTTAAATCGCCCAACAGCAAGATTGGTGGAGGGAGCTCGACTAGCAGTTGTCGGAGTGCTGCAGAAGGCAACGCGGATCCAGGAGGGAGACACAATGAGCATATGCTGATCGAAAGGTGACAGAAGACGACTTTTGCTGCTACCATCTGGAGAGGCGTACTCAGAGTAAGATGTTGAGCGGGAGCAGGTTTGTCCACTCCTCGTCGGTTTGCCGCCCGGACACTTTCCATTTCCGCGAGTCGAATTATCTTAGCCTCGCGGGCACGCCTCTCGGATTCTTTCCTCTGGCGGTTCGCGTCCGGTATCGGCAGTGGCCGTGGCCTAGTGGTACTGGTGGTATCGGCAGTGGCCTAGTGGTACTGGTGGTATCGGCAGTGGCCTAGTGGTACTGGTGGCCGGTAACGTCGGGGCAGAAGTCGTGCTTCTTTGCCGTCCGGTATCGGCAGTGGCCTAGTGGTACTGGTGGCCGGCAACGTCGGGGCAGAAGTCGTGCTTCTTTGCCGTCCGGTATCGGCAGTGGCCTAGTGGTACTGGTGGCCGGCAACGTCGGGGCAGAAGTCGTGCTTCTTTGCCGTCCGGTATCGGCAGTGGCCTAGTGGCACTGGTGGCCGGTAACGTCGGGGCAGAAGTCGTGCTTCTTTGCACGTTCACCAGAGGTGGAGGGGATTTTGAGCGGGGGCATTGGAAAGAGTTGATATGGGGGCACTGGGAGCGGGAGACGACGGTGCGTTAGCCTCGGCTGACGGGGCCTTCGCTGTTTTTTCTTTCGTTCTTTGTGTTTGTGTCCACCCATGATTCGAGGCGACACTTTCGGTTGTTGCCTGCACCCCTGCTGCCACCGGGAATAAATCCTTCCTGGACAGGGTGCCAGGGCCTATCACTTTACCAGGTGAGCGAGACTGGCCAGAGGCCCGACTGCCTGCGTCTGTCGCCGGTATGCAAATGATGCCGAATGGGTTAAGTAGAGCACTGAGCTCCACTAGTAGCTGGGTGGCGTTGGTATGCTGCCGTAATATGGTGGTCCTGTTATTATCTCTCACTGCCGCTGAGTAGGAAACCTTTGGGTGTGCTTCTTCATACGCATATCGGGCTTGTCGAAAATAAAGATGTCTGGTGCTCTTAATGGATGACATTTCCTTATCCCAAACATATGCTAGGCAATAATAATAGTATGATGAATGCGGCACCTGACGATGATCGCAGTTGACGCACATTGCTTCTCTTGAGCTACAGTTATCGCCCCTATGCTCTGGTGAACCGCACTTTCCACATGCTGGGCAACATCTACAATGTTGTGTAGTGTGGCAGTACCGCTGACGTCGGTAACAGCGCATAGGGTTGGGGACAAACATCCTCACCTTAACTCGTATGTAGCCAACATATATGGTGGCTGGGAGGTCTGTCGAATTAAAAGTTAAAATGATGCTGTTCGTTCGTGTCAAATCACTTCCAAGTCGTGCCTTGATCCTGTGGGCCTCTACTACATCGTACTCAGACAAACCATCCACTATTTTATCTTCTGAGACATCCCTTAAGTCGTAACAGTTAATCACGTCCTTCGAATGGTTTTTGGTCCGATGTGGCTGTACTGTGATCGGAATGGTAATATCGCGTCGCCCACTCTGGTCTCTAACAGCATACTTAAACTCATTGATTTCTATAGCAATCCTTGCCTCCTCTACGTTCCGAAACTCCACTTCCAATCCTCCATCTCGCAAAGGTTCACACCTAACGATGTCCCCAAGGAGGTCGCAATCGCGTTTACGCTGAAAATGGGACAGTGAGGACAGCGTTTTCCCAGGTTGCTTTGATGTCAAGACGAAATCCGGGGAGATAGTGGCTTCGGCTCCGGAGTATTGAGATGAGCATTCGACATATTCTGTGGATACCGACCACGCGTTGTTGATGTGGTACGAGATGGTGGGTACACGGGACCGTACGCCTCCGCGGGTGTCGGGTCGATGTCCGAACTACCGCTAGGGTAGCAGGAGTTTCGGTCCCTGTTCAAGGACCCGGGGCGGTTATGTGTGTTGGGAGAATCCATGAAGTGTGCTTAGTTTCTGTTCCTCGTGACGCCCTACCACGTAGGGGCCCTACTGGGGGGACGCCTGAGTCCCGCGGACGGGAGAACTCCAGGCGTCCGAGGAGCTATACGGGGCAGGCGATGCGATCACCCGGCCGGGAGAGAGAGACTGATCACCCCGACCGGGATCCAGCACCGCCCACCCCTTGACCGCAGCCGGCCGGGCCGGCAGACACTGGGAAAAATCCCAGGCCCCCAGCCCGAGGCGACTCGCCACTTAGCCCGTATGGGGCCGTATGGGGCCCTACGGACCCGCCCGCCCCTCCGGGATATCGGGACCAAAGAGGCGTGTTGATCCCCGTCACAACTAGCACCGTGCGACGGGGGACCTCAGCCTCCAGGACTCCGTGAACCCCGGGGGACGAGCCGAGGGGGCGCGACTACTCCGGTAAAACTGAGCTGGAGGGCAGGACCGGGGAAGTTGTCCTACCTGCTCATAGTATGGATAGTTGGTGTTGCAGGGCCAGGTGAAGGACATGGATGATGAGATGGGATGGGCACTGCAATGGGAGCGTATGGATGGAAGGACGAGTGAGGCACTCTTAGTCTGTCCCCTCGCCGGCAAGATGGGAGCCGGATCATTGGGGCACGCAATCCCCCCCCCCACCACGGAAAGGTGGTGCCTCGTCGGGGGGGGGGGGCATATCGTTGATGATATTACACCCAAATACCTCCTTACTTCGCAGTAAATTACCGATTCATCATCATGAAACATGGAACAAGTATTTCCATCATCATCATCATCATCGCATGATCGTCATCATCATCGTCCTCGTCATTATCGGCATCATCATCGCATCATCACCATCATCGTCATCATCATCATCACCACCAACATCATCATCATCATCATCATCACCGTCATCGTCATCATCATCATCATCATCGTTATCATCATAGTCATCATCATCATCATCGCATCATCATCATCATCATCGCATCAACATCATCATCATCATCGCAGTAAATTACCGATTCATCATCATGAAACATGGAACAAGTATTTCCTTCGTCTTGGCATGCAAACGGCTTCGAATCCCATTTATCAATGAAAGCGGTACAGCCTGCTATTATGTAAATCAGACATACATCTTCCAACATGCCTGAATGTGTCAGTGCCCTGGCAACCGTCATGAAATGTCGAATGCGCTTCCTATCGCAGCTTATATAATGCACGAGTCGAAGACATGGTGCCCGGCCAGCCTGCAAGGCACCGAGTGTTGCACGGTGAGTGGCTCCTGTTTGGACAGCAGATAACGATCGGTGGTACGATGGTGGCCAACTCGCAGTCGACAGAGTGTCACCCACTGACAGTCCCACAGTCGACAGAGTGTCACCCCCTGACAGTCCCACAGTCGACAGGCTGTCACCTCCTGACAGTCCCACAGTCGACAGAGTGTCACCCCTGACAGTCCCACAGTCGACAGAGTGTCACCCCCTGACAGTCCCACAGTCGACAGGGTGTCACCCCTTGACAGTCCCACAGTCGACAGTGTCACCTCCTGACAGTCCCACAGTCGACAGTGTCACCCCCTGACAGTCCCACAGTCGACAGGGTGTCACCTCCTGACAGTCCCACAGTCGACAGGGTGTCACCTCCTGACAGTCCCACAGTCGACAGAGTGTCACCTCCTGACAGTCCCACAGTCGACAGTGTCACCTCCTGACAGTCCCACAGTCGACAGTGTCACCCCCTGACAGTGCCACAGTCGACAGAGTGTCACCCCCTGACATTCCCCCAGTCGACAGAGTGTCACCTCCTGACAGTGCCACAGTCGAGAGAGTGTCACCTCCTGACAGTCCCACAGTCGACAGTGTCATCCCCTGACAGTCCCACAGTCGACAGAGTGTCACCCCTGACAGTCCCACAGCCGCTACAGTCCCACAGTCGACAGTGTCACCTCCTGACAGTCCCACAGTCGACAGTGTCACCCCCTGACAGTCCCACAGTCGACAGAGTGTCACCCCCTGACAGTCCCACAGTCGACAGTGTCACCCCCTGACAGTCCCACAGTCGACAGTGTCACCCCCTGACAGTCCCACAGTCGACAGTGTCACCTCCTGACAGTCCCACAGTCGACAGTGTCACTTCCTGACAGTCCCACAGTCGACAGAGTATCACCTCCTGACAGTCCCACAGTCGAGAGAGTGTCACCCCCTGACAGTCCCACAGTCGACAGTGTCACCTCCTGACAGTCCCACAGTCGACAGAGTGTCACCCCCTGACAGTCCCACAGTCGACAGTGTCACCTCCTGACAGTCCCACAGTCGACAGAGTGTCACCCCCTGACAGTGCCACAGTCGACAGAGTGTCACCCCCTGACAGTCCCACAGTCGACAGTGTCACCCCCTGACAGTCCCACAGTCGACAGGGTGTCACCCCCTGACAGTCCCACAGTCGACAGAGTGTCACCTCCTGACAGTCCCACAGTCGACAGTGTCACTTCCTGACAGTCCCACAGTGGACAGAGTATCACCTCCTGACAGTCCCACAGTCGAGATAGTGTCACCCCCTGACAGTCCCACAGTCGACAGTGTCACCTCCTGACAGTCCCACAGTCGACAGTGTCACCTCCTGACAGTCCCACAGTCGACAGTGTCACCCCCTGACAGTCCCACAGTCGACAGTGTCACCCCCTGACAGTCCCACAGTCGACAGAGTGTCACCCCCTGACAGTCCCACAGTCGACAGAGTATCACCTGACAGTCCCACAGTCGACAGTGTCACTTCCTGACAGTCCCACAGTCGACAGAGTATCACCTCCTGACAGTCCCACAGTCGACAGGCTGTCACCTCCTGACAGTCCCACAGTCGACAGAGTATCACCTCCTGACAGTCCCACAGTCGACAGGCTGTCACCTCCTGACAGTCCCACAGTCGACAGAGTGTCACCCCCTGACATTCCCCCAGTCGACAGAGTGTCAGCTCCTGGCAGTGTCTTCTCCTGATAGTACCACAGTCAGCCTGACAGTACCACAGTCAGCCTGACAGCACCACAGTCAGCCTGACAGTACCACAATCAGCCTGACAGTACCACAGTCAGCCTGACTGTACACACGACAGGCGGCCTGACAGCTCTGGACTGTTATTACTCCTGGATTGCAGCAGTAAGCTCGATGCTCAAGTTGGATTCGTACACTGTTGTCTGGTTGAGAAGCGCTGTTGCACCGAAGGACGCAACAGAGCTTCTCGCGTTCGGTCGCTTCGCTGCGCATGCAAGCGGGGTAACCACTATAGGCGAGCGGTAGCAGATGGGCGACAGGCTTCAGTAGCAGTCGGATAGGTATGCGTAGCACCTCGAAGCACGGATGCTGATTTCTGAAAATTATTTGGGGCGGGGCGGGACAAAATACATGAAGGTGATGGGCAGGCCCAAATGGTTGGAGGGGGCACACTCCATAGGGTTCCATGTTAAAAGTAGAAATTATTACGCGGGGTGGGGGGCAAGGACATCACTGAGAGGCACTTCCCCTCAAGAGCATATAAAACAACGCCCCTGCCTCGGAGGCGGCGGGGGCGGGGGCGGGGGCGGTGGTGTGGCAGGGGCGGGGGCAGGGGCGGGGGCGGTTCACCGGGCGGCAGACAGCCCCTGGCGGCTAACGTCACACTTCCGCCGGGTGAGCCGCGATCCGGCCGGCGCCGCGTGTGATGTGCCACACTGCCGGCCCCGGACCACTGGCGGCGTTATTGAGCCGTCTCTTCGGGAGGGGGGGGCGGCTAGCATGTCGTGGCGCTCCGGTGGCGGGGCGCGCGCGTCAGGATCGCCCCCGTGTGTTCGGCAGGCTGCTCACGTGCACACGGTAGGCGGCGAGGTCATTGACCCGCCGGGTGGGCACCGCTGTCGGCGTCGACAGCGTCGAGGCCGAGGTTTGAATCCTCGCCGCCAACCGGGCAGTCGTTAGCTAGCACGTCCCAGCTATGAATGTTGCCGGTCGTTGCCGTGCATGCCGCTGGTGTTTTGAACCGACGGGCATCGATTCGCCCGGGCCGGAAGCGCGCGTGACCGGTATGGCAGATGGTGTCGACGTGGCACGCCAATAGTGAGCCTCAGCTTCTAGTGTTCACGGATAGATGTCGCCGCCGTCGCCCCGGCGCAGCGCAGCCCGTGAGCGGCCCCGGTCAAGGTCACACAGTACAAACAACCAACCAGTGAGCGCGGCGATAATTCCGGATTCTGGCGGACGATTTGTCGACCCGTTCCCCAATTGCGAACATCCGAACGTGCGTGTTGCATAACGACCGGCCGACTGGCTGTCGCTGTTTCACTTGATCCACGAACAGCGACCGCTTATTAACAGCAGTGATCCTATCGCTCATTCTCATTAACAGCAGTAGTCTTATCGACCTCCCTTATTAACACCAGTAGCCTTATTGCTCATCATTATTAAGAGCAATAGTCTTATCGACCCTCCTTATCCAGAGCAGTAGTATCATCGACCTTCCTTATTAACAGCAGTAGTCTTATCGCTCATCCTCATTTACAGCAGTAGTCTCATCGATCTTCCTCAGTAATAGCAGTGGTCTTATCGACCTTCCTTATTAATATCTGCAGCTTTATCGACCTTACTTGTTAACAGCAGTAGTATTATTGCTCATCATTATTAACAGCAGTAGTCTCACCGACCTTCATTGTTAACAGCAGTCTTGTCAGTCATTTTCAGCAGCACAACAGTCTTATCCACCTTCCTTATTAAAATCAGTAGTCGTATTCCTTATCAATAGCAGTAGTCTGCTGAACCCTCCTTATCAAAAGCAGTAGTCGTATGGGCCTCATTAATAACAGTAGATTTATCGCCACTCCCCCAGTAGACTATCCGCCCCGTACCATCCATACAGAACATTGCCCGTGATCATCCACTAGACTGGGGCCTCTTCAGTCCCACGAGCAGCTTCTCGAAGCATAATTGCATTGGTTTGCGCGTGGGAGGCTCTCAGGAAGTGCGAACCGTCGGAGGGCGCCGCAATGTACACCTTGCACGCCGTGTTCCCACCTAGTGTGGTGCATCGTCTCTTTCTGGGATCACCGAAAATATGTGGCAGAAGTTGCGCTGCCTGGGAGAGTACATTGACCATTTGCTGCGTGAGAGGCGCCGGCAACATGCGCAGAAGCAGCCGGAGACGGCTTGAGTTAAGCCAACGTACAGTCTCCGGCATCGCCACCACCGTCGGGGCGAGTGTAGTCTCACGAGCAATCGTGGCCAGCGCAAGTGATGAGTGGTCTGGGGTGCTCGCTTCCCGACCGCACGGCTAGCGGTTCGAGTCCCACCTGCCGCTCTTTTTTCACCGGCGATCGATCGGCGCGGGAGATTGGCGGCGCGATATAGCCAAAACAGCCGACGCGGTGCAAAATCAATAGCCAACCAGCCGACCGACCTACCGACCGAAGTCCATCCAGCGAACCGCGCGTGGCACACGGTCTGTGTCGGATGGTCGGATGTTGGATGGTCGGATGTTGGATGGTCGGATCTTGTATGGTCGGATGTTGGATGGTCGGATATTGAATGGTCGGATGTTGGATGGTCGAATATTGGATGGTCGGATGTTGGATGGTCGGATGTTGGATGGTCGGATGTTGGATGGTCGGATGTTGGATGGTCGGATGTTAGATGGTCGGATGTTGAATGGTCGGGTATTGGATGTTCGAATGTTGGATGGTCGGATGTTGGATGGTCGGAATTTGGGTGGTCGGATGTTGGATGGTTGGATGTTGGATGGTCGGATGGTCGGATGTTGGATGGCCGGATGTTGAATGGTCGGATGTTGGATGTTCGGATGTTGGATGGTTGGATGTTGGATGGTCGGATTTTGGATGGTCGGATGTTGGATGGTTGGATGTTGGATGGTCGGATGTTGGATGGTCGGATGTTGGATGGTCGGATGTTGGATGGCCGGATGTTGGATGGTCGGATGTTGGATGGTCGGATGTTGGATGGCCGGATGTTGGATGGTCGGATGTTGGATGGTCGGATGTTGGATGGTCAGGGCCAAGCGGTGTGCGCATCCTTCCCTCAGTTTTTGGCACGCTGCTTCTAGGTTCGCCCAATCAGATACAAAACTGAAAGCGAACGCCTTTCCGTCACATTCTGAAAATATGACGCCTGCTTTCCTCATTCCCGCTATACCCGAGGAAGGGATTTTTGAAGTCCGCTTCGATGGCGAGACTGTAATTGTTTGGCACATCAAAAGAAGCGTAGCTCGACAGATCGCGACACCGCGACTGGATGAGTTACACAACAGAAAAGGCGGGTGCCGAAAGACGACCACCTTGCCCGTCTCCACAATTACCCATAGCAACTACAACTACTACTACACCTTACTACTATTGCTACCACACCTTACTCGTCACCCGACAACGCATGCGGACTGGATGGCAAACCTGGGACAGTCCACCCACATCACTCGCCACACTCCATGACGTCAGTAAACACAACGACGCGACAGTCGGGCCAGAGCACTGCCAGCCAATAAAACCCAACTACATCCGTCCAGCCCACGCTGTCGGACTCGTCATCCTTGTCATCTTTTCCCCGCGCTGTTTCCACGGCAGCCTTGATGCGACAGTTTGGAAATGACCAGAGCCGGACGAAGAGCTTTTAATACAAACACCAATCAGCAATCGATACGACTAGGCGCACGCCATATCTACCTTTCGTTCAGTGTTGGTGCGTGCGAGGTGGGAGAAGTGTTCTAGGCCATGCGGTTTCGGCCACCAAACGGGTTCCCGTTGGTGGCCGTTGGTTCCCGTTGGTGGCAGTTGGTTCCCGTTGGTGGCCGTTGGTTCCCGTTGGTTCCCGTTGGTGGCCGTTGGTTCCCGTTGGTTCCCGTTGGTGGCCGTTGGTGGCCGTAGGTTCCCGTTGGTGGCCGTTGGTTCCCGTTGGTGGCCGTTGGTTCCCGTTGGTGGCGGCATTAGTCCTGCGCAGCTCAACCGAGCCTCACCTCGAACCTAACAGAACCAAGGTGAACCGGACCTGACCTGGACCAACCCAGCACGGCTTCATCTCATCCATCCTAGCCTTTCCTAACCCTACCTAACCTGAGTTCAACCCACCTAACGCATTGAGAGGGTGCACCTCAACTCAGAGGTGCTCCCGCCAAAACCCACGTAGGCGCGCGTACCGGATGGTCCCGTGGTACACCCCGCCCGGTCGGCATCGTCAACAACAGCCTAACAAGTGATCCTACGGATCACTTGTTTTCCACAAAACCTCAGGGTAGCGAGACGTGTGAAATGGTCCGTGGTCCAGCCCGTGGAATGCGGAGGCAGACCATGTACACGTTTCCAACGTGCAAATCGTGTCACCTTTCCAATATCAATGGACGAGTGGCGCTGGCAATGGGCCGACCGGCATCCAAGTCCTTTGACTGTACCGCACCGTACCGTATCGTAATCCGATTTAATCACGAATGTTCTCAATTTAAAGTAAATGCACGTGCGTGTACGGTATATGGTGCCGTGTCACCGACGACGAAGCATGGACCAGTACCGACAGCCACGTGGTAGGCTTTCCGCCCACCAAACGTGGTGACATTCGCACGTGTCGTTAGAAACTGGCGGGGGGGGGGGTGTCCTATCAGAAGAACTGCACGTACCTGAAGGTGCACTCCACTCGGCCAAGAGGGTTCAAGAGACCCCAAGAGGGACCCCAAGTGACCCCAAGAGACCCCAAGAGGGCTCCTATCCGCGTGGATCGTGCATTTTCAATGCATTTCAGATGGTGTACTCTGTGGTACAGGCGGTCTTTTCCGACTACAAGAGGAATACAAAAGACTTGCACGCGCAGCATTGGCGCATCCCAAAACCCTCCCCTAAAAACTGAGCATGACCGGATCGCACCGATGACTTGCTGCCCACCCACCGAATTTGGTACAGGAGCCAAATTTAGTGATGTAATAGGTATATACCATGCGCTTCCTTCAACTCGGAGGAGCCTCACTTAGGACAAACGCACGGCCTGATGGCCACAGGGTTCGCCCCAATGGCCACCGACCTCATGAGCGGCTGGTTCGTCTGTGGGATGGCTGTTTTCCCATCCGGAACAGCCATCCGGAATGTTTTCACGGAATGGCAGGCTTGCGGCACTGTAGGACTTTTGGCTAGTGGAACAGCCTGTAGGACGTCCTAGCTTGTGGTACAGCCTGCAGGACTTCCTGGCTCGTGGTACAGACTATACGACTTCCTGTCTTGTGGCATAGCCTATAAAACTTCCGGACACAGCCTGTACAGCGTGTAGGACTTCCTGACTTGAGGAACAGCCTGTAGGACGTCCTGGCTTGTGGCACAGACTGTAGGACACCCTGGCTTGTAGTACAGCCTGCAGGACTTCCTGGCTGCGAGTTACCAAAGGCCGGCACGCGCATCACGCACACTATGCCCCCCCTCCCCCTCCCACACACACAAGTTCGGCATGCCCGGATAGCTCCGGTGTCAGACTACCCACTCACCACATTCGGTGGCTGAAGTCGCTGCCGCTATCAACCCGGAGATGTTCCACCCAAAACAGGCGAAGAAGAACCTTGCAGGCTCTTTTTCTTTTTGCTTTCTTTCTTTTGTTCTTTTCTTTTTCTTTTTCGCCGCCTTCAACTGCTGTGTCACATAGCGTCGACACACTCTCACCTCTCGCACCGGGTGGTCGCGGGCGGACTCGGAAATACCGCCGGTTGTGGGATTCGAACCCACGATATTACGATAAATCTTCCAACCCCCACCCACTGAACTACCCCCCCCCCACCAAACAGATGCACGCCTGAACAGTCGCAGGGTACACCACACCCGTCTGCCGAAACCACAAGCATCCGGCTCGTCTTGGAGTGTACACAATCACAAAACGTCACAGAGCCGGTCACGTTCGTGCAACTCGTGGTGCATGCTGTAGCTTTGTCTGGCCGATTTCCACGCAACCCCTGTTGGCGGCACGTGACACGCCACCGTGCGACCGGCGTGACCCGAAACCGCCACCATTGTCTGAACAGTTAGTTAGTTGAGTTTTAGGGCGCCTCGACCAAAATTGTGATCATTTAGCGCCCCCATTGTCTGAACACAGCACAGCTACAGCAAGAGGAGCGGCGAACATCGAGAAGCGAAAGACTTGGTGTTCGGCCGAGAAGACAAGCCAGGAACATACGAACAACGTCGGGCCGCAAAGAAGCTCGAGGTTGGTGTCGGCAGCGTCACCAGTACTGTGAATATCGGCCTCGGAGATTCGTGCTTCAGCCGAACTCGGATCGGAAGTCTGACTGTTGAGACTGCTGACTGCTGTGACTGCTGACTGCTGTGACTGCTGACCGCTGAAACTGCTGACTGCTGAGGCTGCTAACTGCCGAGACTGCTAACTGCCGAGACTGCTGACTGCTGACCGGGAGAGCAAGAGCGGTGACAGCCGAGAGCTTGGGCTTTGCCGGAGAGATTTCCTACAACTGCGTCCGCCCGCCGGCTATGGCTTTCCGATGAGGGTGAGTTCACTGCGAATACGCCACTCAACCCGCAGAGCGACTGCATTTGCTGCCTGGTGCCGCGGCATCCGGCAGCGGGAGGTGACGCCAGTCCTGCTGACGGTGGAGCGGGAGGTGACGTCGGTCCTGCTGACGGTGGAGCGGAAGGTGACGCTGGTCCTGATGACGATGAAGCGGGAGGTGACGCCGGTCCTGCTGACGGTGGAGGGGGAGATGACGCCGGTCCTGCTGACGGTGGGCCGCCGGGTGCAGGAGCGGGAGGTGACGCCGGTCCTGCTGACGGTGGACCGCCGGGTGCAGGAGCGGGAGGTGACGCCGGTCCTGCTGACGGTGGAGCGGAAGGTGACGCTGGTCCTGATGACGATGAAGCGGAAGCTGACGCCGGTCCTGCTGACGGTGGGCCGCCGGGTGCCGGAGCGGGAGGCGACGCAGGTCCTGCTGACGGTGAAGCGGGAGGTGACGCCGGTCCTGATGACGGGTACACGCCGGCCGAGCGACGGTGGCAGGTCAGTCAGACGGGCCCAACTGACCTGCTGATCGTAGACGCCGGCGTTCGTCTGGACCAGCACCAGTACAACCGAGTACTCGAGCAGTGCATCCAGCACCCATTCTACGTTACATCGAGAGTACACGCTCAGTGTACGGAGATAGGTGGGTGTTCTAACAGAACTGGGCGCCGCGCCACACTTCCCACTCTGTGTTTACGGAGCCATACTGCCGTGCCATACTGCCGATTGCCTGGCTCACGGATTTCACTGAGCCGGAGGAGCGGCCACCCAAGAGGCCACGTTCCTTGTGGACTCTTTCTTGTGGACTGCTTCGCTCTTCCTTGTGGACTGCTTCCTTGTGGACTGCTTTCCCTCTTTTCTTCCTTGTGGACTGCTTCGTGTGGACGGAGCTGCGGAGTCTCGTGCACGGCGAACAGATCCGCCACCTGTTTGTTGTTTGTTATTTGAACTTAAGGGCGCACCGACTTCATTGGTCATGTAGCGCCCATAACAGGAAGTTATTTACGCTTTGATATATTGCATATGCTAGTTAAACTTCGCAGAATACTGCTATTCCGTAATCATAGTAACAAACGGAACGTAAAAACGTCATGGCATAGTTAAACCTTTTCAGCGTGGTGCATATATTACAGAAAATGATACTTCGGCGAGGTAATCAAAAAGTTTCCCCGATTGGACAACATTCGAGTTGTCGCCTGAAACTTCCCTTGGTGACAGTGACTGAACGCGTCCAAAGATCCGCCACCTGCCGACCACCCGGCGGAGAGGCTCCTCTTCTGCTCCTCTTTCTGCTCTTCTGCAGGGCAGTTCCGCATTGGCTATCTGCGAGAACCACATGGAGCTTCTAGGAGCGCATGCATCGATCCAGACGGAGGCAGTTTCGAGCATGCCCGAAACTACCAATCATGTCTGCTCATATCTTACTTCGGCCCTGCCGTTGAAACTGCAATATGCGCCCGCCGCGTAGCGATCCACTTTGCACTATCGTATAATTCAATACCTTCATGGAATGCGTGCTTATCACACTTACTATTGACATGCATAGAGCGAACGAAAGTCGTTCAAGGAATCGAATGTTGGTGAAACCAGTGATGTACGAGGAATAATATTTACGTTTTGGCCCTGGAGCAGAGCGGTTGCATTTCCTGTGGAACACCCGGTAAAAGAGACGAAATACGTTCGAAAATGCGTGACGTTCACGGCTTGGTGTCCACCTCTTCGTAACCGATATCCTCAATAGTCCTGGTGACTGGCTACCGGTAGGCCAAATTTGGCAGCGAGAGCGAGCGCATCACGCAACCCAAGGGCGCTGCCGTCAGAACAGGTGCACGCGCCTGACGCTCAAGAGGTGTGAACCCACCCAGTTGCCGACGTCAAAAGCGGCTGGTTCCATTCGAGTCGCATGTCTTAAGACATCTTGCTGGTCGTGCGACTTGTGGAACGGCCTGTAGCCCTCATTTGTGAAATAGTGGCACAGAATGTATGCACGTACAGCACATGCACGCCATGTCGGCTTCATAAATTAACTATGTACGAGCAGTTCTAGTCACAGCCCACTCTCTCACCAACCATGACGGCCGTAGTCCACGCAAGTCTAGGCACGTAGGTGCCCAATTCCAAATAGCTGCACTTTGCCAACATAATACCAGTCCGCTGACCAGGCAGCGGTTGCCGGCACAATGTGAGGCGCACGCTTCGACCCCGGTCCTTAGTACAGGCCATACGGTCCTGAGTACAGGCCATACGGTCCGGATTACAGACCATACGGTTCGCAGTACAGGCCATACGGTCCGTAGTACAGGTCATACGGTCCGTAGTACAGGCCATACGGTCCTGAGTACAGGCCATACGGTCCGTAGTACAGGCCATACGGTCCGGAGTACAGGCCATACGGTCCGGAGTACAGGCCATACGGTCTGGAGTACAGGCCATACGTCCGGAGTACAGGCCATACGGTCCGTAGTACAGGCCATACGGCAATACGGCCTGCAGCGCTGACTGGTGAAACGGCGTGCAAAACACGTGCACATGCAGTACGCCCACATCTTGACATCCATTCCTGTAAAGGAACACTATGCCTGGATAGCCCTCGTTCGAGGCTGTCCACCCGTCAATTTTACTTCATATCGCACGTACCGCTTGAAAATCGACGGCACTGACCTCAAAACATGCGCACGCGCCTCACAGTCACGTACGGTGCACACCACTTTGCAGACAATTCCGAAACTGGCACAATTCTGTTGATGCATCTTCCGGACCCGGATTTTCACAGAAATGTCGACGGGTGCGCTCTTTGCTATCCGCTGCAGGCCTTCCTGGCTGCAGGCGGGCTGCAGAATGGCTGCAGGCGGGCTGCAGAATGGCTGCAGAATGGCTGCAGAGCAGCACGCGCGCATTGTGGCGACCACCGCCACAAATTGGCTACGGCCGGGTGGTGACGGGCTGCCCGGCCACCAGATTGTGCGTCCATAGCACGTGCCGATCTCAACCCGGACGTGCCGGACTCAAAACAGATCGCGCCTGACGGTCACACAGTGTACCCCGCCCGGCCGCTGGCTGCAGAAGCACGTGGTTCCTGCCGACTGCAACAGCACGTGGTTGCACGTGGTTGCACGTGGTCGCACACTATCACGACACTCCCGTGGTATTTGACTGCAGCGTGAACTTGCTGACTTCACGGTACGTATATCGTCAACGTCAATGAGCGCCAGTGACAGCGGAGTCTTGGCTTCTTTTACGACGCATTTAGCTGCTAGGCCATATGGCGTCGCCAACCTCTCGCGCGAATTGGTTGCGGGTGGACTCGGTAATCCGCCGATTGCGGAATTCGAACCCACCATTTTGCGATCAAGAGTCGAACGTCCACCCACCGAATGGCCGCGACTCCGGCATCAGCGGCAGGGCTGACCATGGCGTAAGCCTGATCGCCTTCTCGACCTTCCGCCGATAAACACGACGAGGGACAAACTAGCTAACCCTGTCTTCGCCCCCGACGTGAGGTCAGGTCACGATAATGTACGCAATGTGAGCTAAGCCAATTTAGACACTGCTATTTGTATGGGTTATTTCGGGTTTTCACGGCCTAAATAGTGTCGAAATTCCATTGCGCGACCGAAACAACCCGAATATTCCGATATAAAAGTGTTTGATATTTTTCTTTAAAAACTGACAGTTTGGTTTTAAAAATTATCCAAAAATACAACATAAGACCCCTTTCTGACCCTATATGTCGAAGGCTTTCCGATGGCACCCTGCTCGATTTCGGGCAACCCTGGAAGTTAGCCGCGGGTCTTTAATGATCTCCCCGAGACGGGGTGGAATGTGAGGACGTGACAGGAGGAACGGCGCGGGACAATGTCCTGCCATGGTATGCGATGGTATGCGGTCTTGCCATGGTATGCGGTCTTGCCATGGTATGCGGTCTTGCCATGGTATGCGATGGTATGCGGTCTTGCCATGGTATGCGGTCTTGCCATGGTATGCGGTCTTGCCATGGTATGCGGTCTTGCCATGGTATGCGATGGTATGCGGTCTTGCCATGGTATGCGATGGTATGCGGTCTTGCCATGTTGCCATGGTATGCGATGGTATGCGGTCTTGCCATGGTATGCGGTCTTGCCATGCTATGCGACACCGGTCCATGCTCCGGACGGCACGATATGGAAGCGAATGGCGCTAGCGATTAAAGTTGAGGTTTTAGAAGTTGGAGAGTTAGTCCTAGTTCAGCTTCAGACATCAAAAGCTCTTTCTCCTACTTTACAGCGAGTTCTTTTTTAATTTGTATCACAGAACAATACGTTTGCAGTCTGTCAAACAGTTCAATTGAATATTTTGGCGAAAAAATGAGAGGATAATTTCCGGAGAGTACGATGTTCTGGCTGGAACAGATACAAGACACGGCCGTTTTCCCAACCCTCAGCGCAACACATCCTCTCAACGTTATTCCCCGCGCTGCTAATATCCCGACCTGCACTGCTATTATCCCGACTTGCACTGATATTATCACAATCTGCACTGTTATCATTCCGATATGTACTGTTATGATCCAGATCTGCACTGTTATCATCCAAATCTACACTGTTATTCAGATCTGCACCGTTATCACCCCGATCTGCACTGCTATCATCCCGATCCGCACTGTTATTATCCCGATCCGCACTGTTATTATCCCGATCCGCACTGTTATTATCCCAACTGCGCTGGAATGCTCAGACAGGACCAAGTTCGAATGCAACCATGAATATTCACGGTACTTGAAGCGCAACCCGACTTTGCATGCGCCATCAATGTAAAGCCACGCGCCGTCAGGCGGTAAGCCGTGACTGTTGGCTTCCATTGTGTGCCGGGTAAATGTTCTGCTGGCGAGCTCTGTGCGCCGGTACGAAGTGATTACCTCGGCCCACCGGGCTGCAAAGCACCGTACCTGTACACACATACATGGCGAGAGAAGCAGGCAGTTTGTATCCGGTTTCGGTAGAGCGGTCACGGAGCCACGTTGGGCGGGGGTAAACGGGCAATTGAAACGGAGCCAAAATGTTCACTATACCGCCCTTCAGGACCACAACGCACGGCGAGCGGAGCTTTCGGGACCGTGGTCACTTGTCGGTACAGTAGCTGGCACAGTAGTCGGCAGGGGACGAGTGGTCTAGGGGTAAGATGCTCGTCTCACAATCGAAAGATTGTGGGTTCGAGTCTCACCTGTCGCTACTCTTCGCCCGCGACCAATCGGCGTGAGAGATTGGCGACGCTATATGGTTCAACGGTCGACGTGTCGTAAAACCAATAACCAACCAACAGTAGTCGACACAGTAGTCGACACGGTAGCTAGCACAATAGTCGGCACAGTAGTCGACACAGTAGCTAGCACAGCAGTCGGCACAGCAACAGTTGTATTTAATTTATCGAGTTTCCATAATATATGGCTGATACTAACTCGAAATATTCATGTCAAACATGCATAGCGCGGCAAGATGACAACAGAAACGATGAACGAAACATTCAGAACATGCATGCATACACATATACCTACATGGCTAACACATCAAACACGAAACATAGGGACGTGTCAATCAACTCGCTGCTGCCGATGCTTCTTTTGAATGTTTCAGAGACTGGATGTCTTTTGCATCGCCAGTCAACTTGTTTCAGTTGGCAGCAGCCTTTGATTTCACAGATGTATGTCGTTTCTGTTCTTACCTAGCACAGCGTATATACCTTCGGTGTATACATTGTTAAAGGGTGCATTCTAGTTTGGCGTGATGGTACGGAGCATAATAACGGGAACCTTTGATATATAGCTGGAGGAGTGTGAAGTCAGTGGAGTATACGATGGACCAGTGTAGGATCCTGCTGTTCTACGGTCTGGTCAAGGTGCGGCCGGCCCAAGCCCACTCTAATGTGCGTTACATGATCTTGTTTCTCGCTACGTGCCAGTATGCGGAATGCATAGTTTACAACCATGCGCAGTCTTGGAAATGCTGGTCACAATGCTTCCCCACACTGTCACGCAGTAGCTCATATGTAGATGCAGATGAGTTCAATGGCATGCTTAACCACACGGCCAGTTAGCTCATTTTTCAACTTGGCCAGCGGTGCAAGAACGCTCATACATGTTGAATGGCAGACAGTTCAAAATTAACGTTGGATGGCCTTTAACTCTATTAGCTTTGTAAAACCTTTGTAAACAATGTGCCCATTCTGACTCCATAACTTGTTCGCTTTGTGCTGCCCTTAGAGACGGTGTGGTACCGAAGCGTCGTGCTGTAATCATGTTCTGATTCGAAGGTTAAGAAACTAATACCGGTAAGAGCCATCCTACGCTAATTTTGACACTCGTACACCTTTGAACAATGGTAGAGATATGATCAGACTAGGTCAGTAAATGCACACGCACAACTTTTTTTAAGGGGGGGGGGGGAGCGTGGGCATTCGGCTATTTCCCCACAGCTTACGTGGATCCTAACTTCTTCAAGATCAGGGTGAATTCTGCGCATATGAGACGTTGACACGATCATAAATGGCGTTTTCTGACAGTTAAGTTTCATGCCGTTTGTAGTAAACCAGCGACTCATAGACAACAAGTCTTCTTGCGTGTTAGTGACCAGAGCACCCATGATAGTGGTGGGCCCAGGGGGAGGAAACTGGGGGCGTGTGCACTTCCCCTCCCCCTCCCGATGGAAGGTTGCGTCCTTCCGCCGGGAAAAGGCGCCCCTCCGCGAAGGCTCGGATCCACTCCTCTCCTCGAATTTTCCATCCAGAGGCGCTCCTCTAAGAGGAAAAGGCATCCCCTTGGAAGGAAAGGTGCCCCTCCAGGAAGACTCAAGTGCACTCAGCCGTCGATTTTTTGTTCAGCCAGTGACGTCCCTCGGCAGGAAAGGGTACCCTCCAGATACTGTCGCAGTGGCGCCCCTCCGAAGTAATGGCGCCCCTCCAGACAAGTGCCCCCCACCCCCGATGACAATTTCTGGAACGGCCCCTGATCAATGCCACTGGAAGCAGCAAGTTGACAAACTGCTCGTCATCCGCGTACATGAGAACATAATTGGGTTACGTCGTGCAAATGTGTTACATGTCAGCGATATTCGACTGTACACGATGTTTGCGTCCAGTAACGGCGCATGACTCATTAATACCGTATCGAAAAGCATACAAAGCAATTTTTCATGCGATACGAAGTCAAAACATTTTAACAAATCTAATGCTGTCAGAGCTGCTATATGTCTTTAATCGAGGGCTGAGATGACGATATCCACTGCCGACGCTAGTGCAGTCGCTGTGGAGTGCCTACTTCGGAAACCGTGCGAACGGCCAGCGATAATGGCGTTGCGATCAAGATATTCCGTCAGCTGACTTGCCACTAGTCTTTCAAGTAGCTTGGAGACCAGTGGTGTAGCTCTGTATGCTTTTGGGAGAGCACTGCCACCCCTCTCCCCATGCTGACCTTTCCATCCTAATAATTTCAACGTTTAACATTAACGAATCTCAGATTGAACGATTCATGCATGGACCGTCACAGCTTCCGATGATAGTGAAGGTTTTGGAATTTTCCTCACAACAAGAAACTTTATAATATCACTCCACAGCTGTTCACCGTCTTTGTCTTCTACATGAGTGTCATTAAACTTCATCTTCCCTGCTTCGCCAAGTGCTGGGACAAACTACGAAGCCGTCTGGACTCCGTCGCACGTTCAGGCATGGAGATCGCTGCGGCGGACACACATTTGGTATCACGTCGGGACACAGCAGCTCCGACTTCCTCACTTTCCGCAATCCACGATGCAGGGCTCCGACTTTGATTCGGTGTATACCGGGGGCAGTGCCCATCCAGCGCGGAATTCCACGCATGCAGCCAAGCCGGTGACGTTTCATCTCTGCCGGTGACGAAATGCGTACTACTCCATCAACAGGCCAAAGGTCTCTCTGAGGAGCTTCGCCAGCCAGCCCGCGCAGTCCGCTTCTCCGAATAGCTGCGTGACGTCGCTGCCGGCAATGTGGGCGGAGTGCCAGCATCTGCGCAGCACTCAGCAGAAGTGACTGTGCAGCTCGCGGCTGAAGTGACTGTGCAGCACGCAGCAGAAGTGACTGTGCAGCACGCAGCAGAAGTGACTGTGCAGCACGCAGCAGAAGTGACTGTGCAGCACGCAGCAGAAGTGACACGCAACACGCGGCACAGCAATCGGCACAGTAGTCGGCACAGTAGTCGGCATAGTAGTCGACACAGTAGTCGGCACAGTAGTCGGCACAGTAGTCGGCACAGTAGTCGGCATAGTAGTCGGCACAGTAGTCGGCACAGTAGTCGGCACAGTAGTCGGCATAGTAGTTAGCACAGTAGCTGGTACAGTAGTTGGCACAATAGCTACCACAGCAGTCGGCACAGTAGTCGGTACAGTATCTGGCACCGTAGTCGGCACAGTAGCTGGCACAACATCTGTCACAGGGACCGGCAATGACCGGCAAGTGGCCGGGCAGATAATGTGGAGGAGCGGCTGCTGCGGAGTAAGCAGAAGCGGCGCCGGTGCGGTGGCCGGCGCGCCGCCAGACACGGTGTTCAGCCCAGTCGGTCACGACGCGGCCGGCCGCCGCCGGCAGTCGCGGCCCACGTCACGGCACGTCACGGCCGGACCACGTCACGGCACGTCACGGCCGGCCAGTCGGGACGTCCCGGCCGGCCCACGTCACGGCACGTCACGGCCGGCCAGTCGGGACGTCACGGCCGGCCCACGTCACGGACCAGGCCGGCCAGCGGACGTCACGGCACGGCCCACGTCACGGCCGGCCAGTCTGGACGTCACGGCCGGCCCACGTCACGGCACCAGGCCGGCCAGTCGGGACGTCACGGCCGGCCCACGTCACGGCGCAGTCGGCACGTCACGGCCGGCCCACGTCACGGCACGTCACGGCCGGCCAGTCGGGACGTCACGGCCGGCCCACGTCACGGCCGGCCAGTCCGGCCGTCACGTCCCGGCCGGCCCACGTCACGGCACGTCACGGCCGGCCAGTCGGGACGTCACGGCCGGCCCACGTCACGGCACCAGGCCGGCCAGTCGGGACGTCCCGGCCGGCCCACGTCACGGCACGTCACGGCCGGCCAGTCGGGACGTCCCGGCCGGCACAGCGCCCTGCGCCGTCAAGGGCGGACCCAGGGGACGTGCGAGGATAAGGCGGACCCAGGGGACATGCGGCCGCCGTCACGGAGACGCGGCGCCTCTCCGACTGGGAAAAGACGAGAGCGCGAGAGCACCATCCAGGACGCTCGAGAGCACCATTGAGGACGCTCGAGAGCACCATTCAGGACACTCGAGAGCATCATTCAGGACACTCGAGAGCATCATCCAGGACGCGCGAGAACACAATCCAGGACGCTCGAGAGCACCATCCAGGACGGGCGAGATCACATCCGGGACGCTCGAGAGCACTACCCAGGACGCTCGAGAGCATCATCCAGGACGCTCGAGAGCACCCACTTGGATTTGCCAGCCGAAGGCCCAACTCCGAATAGAAAAGGCGCCGCAGTATACACTCGAGCGCACCTCATCCCCGTCCGTGTTGAAACATGTTCTCAAAATCAGAGACGTTCCTCCGCAGAAGTGGCGCCTCTCCGGAAAACCCTCCGGAGAAATGGCGCCTCTCTCCAGAGAAATACGGCGTCATTCCGGACAGGCGCGCCTCTCACGAGAATTGACAATTGGCAGATAGCGCCTCTCTTCAAAAACCTCTGTGCAGATCGTCCCCTCTCTCGGCAGATCGTCCCCTATGGCAGAAATGGCGTCCCCTCTCCGGCAGAAATGCGTCCCCTCCAATAAATATGGCAGCCATTGCCGGCCCCATGGCAGATCGTCCCCTTCATGGCAGATCGTCCCCCTGTGCACCGTGGACGAACAGCGGCAGTTGCAGTAAATCATACGGTAGCTCACACGACAGCTGGGATACGACCGGGAAGTTCCTGGTGCAGCAACTGGTACGGTCTGATAAAACTGGTCTGAACACGCAGTGGACTTGAGATGAACGGTACCTGGTAGAATAACTGGCACGGAACCCGGCAAAGTGACTGGTACCGTACCTGGTAGAGAAACTGGTACGGTATCTGTACGGTACCTGGTACAAAACGAGAAACAAATAACTGGTACCGTACCTAGTAGAGAGAAACTGGTACGGTATCTGACCAAGTGATTGGTACGATACTTGGTAGAATAACTAGTACGGTACTTGACAAAGTGACTGGTACCGTACCTGGTAGAGTAACTGGTACGGAACCTGATAAAATAACTGGTACGATACCTGGTAGAGTAACTGGTACGGTACCTGACAAAGTAACTGGTACTGTACCTGGTAGAGTAACTGGTACGGTATCTGACAAAGTGATTGGTACGATACGTGGTAGAATAACTAGTACGGTACTTGACAAAGTGACTGGTACCGTACCTGGTAGAGTAACTGGTACGGTACCTGGCAAAGTGACTGGTACCGTACCTGGTAGAGTAACTGGTACGGTACCTGGTGAAGTGACTGGCACGTGTAATAAATCATAAATAAATTGAAATTCTCCAATCTGCTCCAATCCGGATCCGGATGAGGAAATCCAATCCGCATCCGCATCCGTGCTGGACAGATATACATCCTCATCCGTGCTGGACAGATATACATCCGCATCCGTGCTGGACAGATATACACATCTGTTATCAAACCCAATACAAAAATGTGATATCACTAAAACATGTCAAGGGAAGATACTATAAGCCTGGACATAAAGATACTCAGCACCCGAACCAATGCCACATCCCGAATTCCAAAGAAACTACCCACCAATCAAAACTTATCTAGTACTATTTCCTCGATTCCGCGTAACACATGCGTGGATCGGGTGCCCCATCAATAACATTCAACTCCATCCGTGCCTGCTTAATGGGGCCTGCACCGTGCACACCTACTGGCATAAATCTCACCCCATCCAACACTAATTGGACCTCAAAAACAGCAACACGTTAACAAACTGAACTTTGAAGCTGGGTGCTACCAGTGTTTTCGTACAAGTTATACAATTCAGCTCAATTTCCCGGCATCATGCTACTGCCCGTCGACATTTAATGAGGGATGAATATAATCGAATTGCTATTTTTTAATGACATTTTACAGGTAACGGCACTTCTTCCCCCCCTCTTAGATGCATTTTATGCGTTCTGGCATTTTGCATTGCATAGCCGTATGTGGTCTTCAATTATAGTTTGCATTGTAGTATTTTATAAGTCTAGCTTATGTACCCAGGAAAACCAGTAGTATCGTTTCCCTAAAATAACAATTACCATGCATACAACCTACTGCAGGAAGTGTATTCTATCATCGGATCGTGTGGTCAGTTATATTAGTTTCACTTCACCCGTGGGAAGGGACTGAGGTGCGCCGAACACGCAAAATGAATATGTAGGTAGGCAATCGCCTAGCTAACACTGAAGCTGCAGGTGGCATCGGTAGATTGCTGGATACGAGCATAGGCAGTATATCCACAAGCACACGGATGACAATGTGATTGTGGAATAGGTGGAATAGGTGGGATAGATTGGGACAGATTTGCTTCATGTGGGATAAGTTAGTTGCTGGATGCGAGCATAGGTGCATAAAGTGATTGCAGTGATGCAGTGAGTATAGGTGCATAAAGTGATTGCAGTGATGCAGTGAGCATAAAGTGATTGCAGTCAAATTGGCTGCATAGCAGTTTGATGAGGACTTGGAATTGGGAGGACGGTGGAATACATCAAACTCCAGCTGCATATGTTCGTGTTTAGCATACGAAGTGACTGGTGACTAACGTACTGCTTATGTGAACGGCGTCAACAAGGAGTGGCAGTGCCATTGTTGATCAGTTGAACGGCGTCAACAAGGAGTGGCATAGGTTGCCACTCCTTGTTGCCATTGTTGGTCAGTTGCTTCGCACACGCTCGACACAATTTTGTACAAAACTCAGCATCAGCCAACGCGAACATTTTACGACGCAAAATTCGGTTTGGAAAACGGAAGGTTGATTTTCTTCAATTTTCATTCTCGCGGAAAATGCCGGAGTCAATCCGCAATCTGATCGGCATACGTTTATTTTCATCAGACTCTGTCCGACCCGAACCGTGATCCGAACCATACGGCTATCGGTAAGGATATGCAATCCGTATTATGTTCTAATGGTACGCATGGCTGGAGCTTTGTGTTAACCGGTGACGCCTGAGAACCACCTGAGAGTGATTGAGCACCACGTGAGAGTGACTGAACACCACCTGAGAGTGGCCGAGCACCACCCAGCTTTCGTAAGCATAACATTAGTGCCCAGGGGACGCATCACGGAAAAGCATCACGTAGCAACCACAAGACCATACACAGACACCACCTCAACATTTCCGAAGACCGGATAACTCTACCAGTGCTGATACAATGTCTGACAGAGTAACTGATACAGTATCTGACGGAGTAACTGGTACGGCATCTGACAGAGTAACTGGTACGGTATCTGACGGAGCAGCTGATATCGTACATGGTATAGTAACTGGTGCGGTACCTGACAGGGTAACCGGTACGGTACCTGGCAAAGTAACTGGCACAGTACCTGCCAGGGTAACTTGTACGATACCTGACAGAATATCTGGTACAGTACCTGGCAGAGTAACTGGCACGGTATCTGACAGAGTAACCGGTAAGGTACCTGACAGAATATCTGGTACAGTACCTAGCAGAGTAACTGGTACAGTACCTGGCAGAGTAACTAGTACAGTACCTGGCAGAGTAACTGGTACAGTACCTGACATAATATCTGGTACAGTACCTGGCAGAGTAACTGGTACAGTACCTGACAGAGTAACCGGTACGGTACCTGACATAATATCTGGTGCAGTACCTGGCAGAGTAACTGATACAGTACCTGACAGAGTAACTAGTACAGTACCTGGCAGAGTAACTGGTACAGTACCTGACATAATATCTGGTACAGTACCTGGCAGAGTAACTGGTACAGTACCTGACAGAGTAACCGGTACGGTACCTGACAGAATATCTGGTACAGTACCTGGCAGAGTAACTGGTACAGTACCTGACAGAGTAACCGGTACGGTACCTGACATAATATCTGGTACAGTACCTGGCAGAGTAACTGGTACAGTACCTGACAGAGTAACCAGTACGTCAACTGGCGGAGCGGCTCGCGCAGTAGGCAACACAGCAGCCAACACCGCCGTTCTACCGACGCTCGCGACAGCAGCGCACGCGCCGAGCTCACGTCAGCGACTGGAATTGCCGGCTCGCGTGAGCGGCCTCACCGACAGTCCTCCCCCTCCCTCCTCTACCCCCGCCCCCGTCCCCACCGCCCGTCGTTCGATGTTGTGCGGCCCGTTTCCTGGGCGCCCAGTGGGAATCAGCTTGGCTATTTGTCACCATTGAGTTGTTGCGACAACGAGCGGGAGGCGATCGCACGGACGCACTTTGACCTTGGGTGAGAAGTCCTTTCAAGGAAGACGGATGGCCCGCGGGCGTAACTATTTTAACAGCTTAATATGCTGCTGATTAAATATCGTGCTGATTAAGCACGATCTTTCCGTTGCGGAAGCACATTTATACCCAGATGGATATTAATGATCAAAATGCTTAATTAATCGGACTCACCCTGGGTAAAGCGATTTTTTTCGGTTTCCCAGAGTGAGTTCGATTAATTAATCATTTTGATCACGACCTTTCGGTTCACGTTACACAGACATCACACACGTCGGCAGTGTGTTTTCAAAGTGTGTCGATGAACAGTTCTGAAGCCACAAGCGGTTTGTTTGCGTCGGACCGGCTTGAATCGATCACTACCGAGGTAAATGCACTACCGCCTGTCCACTGCACATGATTGGTATTAAAACAAAAACGAAAGCGAGGTCGTTCGAAGAAACTGAAAACTGCATCCGTGAAGTAATTATGAGCAAATTGAGCATCTGTGTGAGTGAGAGTATACATTCATGTGAAGAACCTACAAGTGGTACAGCACGCGGAGCAGCACAGCAGTCTTGAAAATCATGAGCTTGTGTCGTCCAATCTAACATGCGCAGGTAGTGCGAACACAGAGGCGCAAAGGCCGAGGCTGCGCTTCAGCATCCATCCATTAGGAGACAAAGTATGTGACGTCACAGCTGCTGGGGGATGAGAAAATCGGGGACGGTGATGGCAGAGTGGTTGAGATGTTGAGCTCTGGATATTAAATTTAGCCCCGGATTGAACACTCGCATCGCTCGGACATTTCCCAACCCCGCGACCCACAGGCCAAGCAGTATGGGCGGCGCCATGAGCCGTGATTGTGCATATGGTACGTCGTAAACTACCCAATTAAACAAAGAAAAAGGAAATTCGGATCGTGAGTCGGCACAACTGAGGAGCTAGCAATCATCCGCATGATTACCTCCACTTAGTCTAACCCGGAATTCCAACAGCACGTCACTGAGCAAGCGTCGGGGGAGTAAGTAGTCCAGGGGCAGGGCGCCCGTCTCCCAACCGAAAGGTTGTGGGTTCGAGTCCCACCTGTCGCCACTCTTCGCAAGCCACCGATCTACGTGAGAGATTGCCGATTGTTTACGACCCGGCATTCAACACGTCGCAATACCCATAACAACAACAATAACAACAAGTAAGCGTGGAGCAGTATGACCATAGCAGTCGGCACGCCCTAAAGCTCAAGTAGGCCTGGAAATGCCGGAACGGAAAGCTGGTCCGTGGTTCGGTTAGGTTAGGCTACCCCGCAGCGAAGGTTGCTGCTGTACTTCAGATACGCACGATCCGCTTTCTAGAGAGCCACAGCACAGCAAGCACCTGACCAAAGTAGCCATGACGGGCCGGCCGCCGTAGCTTCACTGGCCTACATTCCTGTACAAGAATGTAGGCCAGGGTGACCACAAGACCATGGTCTAGAGGGTGTTAGGAACATTTAAACAGACATTTAACTTAGACCAGGGCCTCCTCTAACATGCTAACTATGTGGGTTGCGTCCCACCTAGTGCCGCGAAATCCCACCTAGTGGGGTCGAAAATCGCACCTAGTCAAAGGAAGCTGCAATGTAGAAAGCAACCAAAAAAACTGCATACAGTTCCGGTAGCGGAAGTCATTTTTTTCCTTTGAGCGGTACATTTTTATCAAGAAGATAAAATGGTAGTAAGTTGACAGCACTTCTACTTAGGTCAAATCGACGAGGAAGGTCCAAATGTGAAATATTGATGTGAAAAAATGCATGGTACAAGGCCAGTAATTGCATCCATTAATGGTGGTATTATAAAACATGACTTTCTAGACTTTTACGCACACCACAAGAGGAGCGGGGCAACGCGAGCCAGGCCACATGTCATGAGTGACGAGAGCTAGATATTCATTTGTGGTCTTTTCTTCGATTTTGCTAAAATTAAGAGACAGATGAAGCTAGATACCTTGGTAAAAAGACCAGGTGTGTAACGTGGTGGAATGCTCATCGGTTTTTTTCCACCCCAGGCAACATTACCCCTTTCTCCCGGGAAAAGGGGATAGTTGCTCCCCGGAGAGGTTATGGGGCCCCCAAGAACCGCACCGTGGTTCGGAAAAAAATTGCGCCGGACCCTCTAAAAATCCGCTGTGGCCTTAAAAATTCGCATCGGGGACCATGAAATTAACACAAATCACATTGATGACCCAAAGCATCGCGCAGGGGCCCTGTAAATGTCGCCGGGGGCCAACAAATGCATTGAGGCGACCGAGAATCACGTTAGGTGCCGAAACAAATCGCTGTGACCTCTAATTATGACGCTGTGGGCTCCAGAATGTGGGACCGGGGCCGCCCCAAAAATCGCGGCCCTGGAAAATCACGCTTAGGGCCTCAGAAGGTCGGGCCGGCGCCCCGGAAATAGCGCCAGAACGCAAAGTCTGGCCGGGCCCCTGAAAACATCGTTGGGGGACCGAAATGTCGTGTCACCACTGAAAATCACGCTAGGGCCCCAAAAGGTCCGGGCCCTTTTGCGCTGGTCCTTTGAAATCACGAAAGAAGTGATAAATAATATATCGCGAAATGTACCCAAAAATATCGCGCAGGGGCCTTGAAAAAATACAACTCTACCCACAAAAATCACACCGCGACTCGATCGAATGGAACCGAGCACCGGAAAAGAAAGAAAATTTTCAGAACAGGTCACAAAATATAATTTTCGGAAGGGTTTTTCTCCTTTGAAGGGTGCCATCGTTTGAAGAAAAAAAACTCGATGAACAGCCGCAGTGGTGTACCAAAGGAACATGCCCTCTCTCCATCCTGAGTAGGATGGCCTCCCAAGAATCGTGCCGGGGTCCCCAAAAACCGCGCTGGTGCTCCAATTCGCATCGGGGGCCTCCGAATTCGCGTAGAGGGCTCCGAAAAAACAGGC
>JAOTOM010003812.1:117500-188619 GCA_034440615.1 Ashinkailepas kermadecensis | reverse complement strand
AGTTTGGTAAGTCTTGAACGATTTTGAATGATGCTTCCCCATCACCCCCACTCACCCCAGGAGGGAATTAATCCTAAGCCTAGCCCAACCCTGGGCAATAGCAATCAGCTGCTGGGGTGTCGTTTGGCCACATATATGACGTATGTGGCGATTGTGATCGATATCAGTTTGTATGTGTTCGCGCGCGAAGTTCACCAATTACAGTGCAGAATTGTGGTGACAGTGGAAAGAATAGCTTTCGTGAAACGCAACTCTATGCAACACAAAATGAATTGATATTCACAAATCAAATCCTTCCCACAGGAGCTTCGCTGGCGTGGCAGCACGTGCGCCCTATATTATTTTCAACCGGTGAATTTGCCTTACGCAAGCTCGCCGATTGATCGATGGTTTTCGAGGGCGCTTTGGCAAAAGCGCTATTTGGCTATTGTCACAAAAATGCTGCAGTGTAACTGGTTCAATTGGTGCGCGCACAGATGAAAAACTGATATCGATCACAATCGTCACACGCGTCATATATGTAGGTAAACGACACCCCAGCAGCTGACGTTATTGTCCAACCTGACTCGATAGGCCTTGGCCTGGCCTGGAGTGACGAGTTAATTGCACGATAGAAAATATTCGCTTAAGTAGGTCGGCCCTAATACCACGCGCTTCAATAATGTCAGCTTGAAGAAGAAAAACGAATATGTATTTAGGTTGGTGTCATATGGAGTGAATAAACGGTCACATCCGATAAAAAATACATGGAGAATGTTGATTACACAGTGGTGCCGGCATCCGATCATGAATCTTGTAATTAGTCGTGTCAGTCTACGCATGACTTCGGCTAGCATGCTCTGATGATCGGTATAATCTCGTATCTAAACTTTTCCCATCAAAATACACTACGTTTATTTTTGGCTGGCCATTTAGTCAGCCTAACCTAAAAATAATTGGATAATTGAACTTCAGATTAGATTGAACAAATGTCCGTCTAAGCAGGAAAGCGGACACAAATACCTGGCTTTTAATATGCTGTAATGCATGATGCAACAAGTAACTATGGCTGAACACGTACGCAATTATTGAGTGTTGAATTAATTGAAAAGAGCTACGTCACCGCCAGGTATACCTAGCAGTTCTGGGATGTTTTTCACGCCAAACGTCCACGAATATCAGTTCACTTAAAACGTGATGCACCTTTTTGATAGTCGAATTTGGTGGGTAATCAGATGCTTCAGCGTCTAAATGCAATAGTCGTGAGAGTAAATCTCCACACAAGTCATAGTGTAGCAATCACAGCCAAGTCAATTTTTCCGGGATAGCTGCCGAATGAGTAGACTCAGAGATACGAAACTGTAGTACCTTCATATACATTTACTTTGCATATCTTGAACAAATTTCGGGCCACGATCGTTGGTCATTGACTCAAGACGGGCCAAATAGAGAAATATTCCCAAACCTTTAAAGAGCCATCATTCGGAGTAATTACAAAATATCAACGCTACGCCCAGACCATGCTCTTCTTTCATCAACGCGTACAACTGTGTGTAGTTAAGGGCGTTTGAAATCGTTTGGGGAGGCACCATTTCCTCGGATATGAACAACTCTCAAAGTCCTTAGGGGGTGGGGGGCACCTTAGACTGACAATTTGTTGAGCCGGGGAGGTTGAATGGGTGAACCGGTACATATCAAAAGGGCATCTATTCCTCTCACGAGGCTCTTTTCTTCTAAAGACGTGCCTATTCCGGTGATAGAGACATCTTTGCTTGAAAAAATATGCTAAGCGGGTGGGGGGATATAATGCATTGCAGCCTATGGTGGTTGCTTTTTCCCGGTCAGAGAGTCGCCACACTTCCATGGATGGGGGTACACGCGAAAGTGTCCTTCCCTCTATATCGCGCCTCTAGTAGGGGGAGGATAATTTGGCAATTTTGGAATTCGCATGTGTCCATCGGGGGATATATATTTCAGACAATTTTAAGCATTTTTCCAATATATATTCTGTTTCGATCTTCCAAAAAAACCCTACTAGGGCCAAATTACTTTTTCGTGTCCGGCGCCGCTCGGCGCGGGGCGCAGGCACGGCGCCATAAGGGCGGCCGGCCCACCGCCCGGCGGCTCAAAATCGCCTCTATCGGTAGCGCGGCGGCTGGTGATGCTCCAGTACGTTGTGCGGGATCTTGCATGTAGGTGCTGGGTACTCACTGATTTTGACAAAAGGATAAATAGAGTGTATTAGCCTATCGAGGCCTGTGCGGGTCGTACATATGACGCTCAATAGCGCTGCGGCCACCGGTCATTCAGGTAAGGGTGAAGTCTGCATAAAAATTCCAACTGAGAAAGCTTCTATTTGTGATGAATAATTTAAACAACTGAAGTGCCTTTCCAATATATGTATGTTGTGTTTCGATTGTTAAATGATCTCAAACGTTCAATAACTTTTCGTGTTTAGCCTTATTTCGGGCTTAGCTTGAAACGCCTCGTTAAGTGACCTAGAACGTGATTAACCTGAACCCTGGCTAAATGAAAATAGGACCTGTAGCTTCACGAATGACGCCCGTGATATAGCCCGTGATATGGAACCGCTGTTTAAATACAAAGGCGCTTGTAACGGTAACCATGCATTAGTAAATGTCGATGAATTTCACACCTACATAACTACTTTCTAATAAAAATTCAACCCTTGTATTTGAGCAGCTTCCGCCGTCGTCATTTCACAGCAAACAACAGGTTCAGCACTCAGTTGTTGACGTTTCTACGGTCGCTCTCCGGGTTGAATGTCCAGAGGGAGAACTTGAACAGCAAAACATCAAACAGGAAGCAACAAAACATTTCACAGCAAACAACAGGTTCAGCACTCAGTTTTTGACGTTTCTGCGGTCGCTCTCCGTGTCGAATGTCCGGAGGGAGAACTTGAACAGCAAAACATCAAACAGCAAGCAACAAAATTTCACAGCAAACAACAGGTTCAGCACTCTTTTGTTAACGTTTCTGCGGTCGGCAGGTTGAATTTCTGGAGGGAGGACTGAACAGCAAAACAGCAAACAACAAAACATTTCACAGCAAACGCAAACGGCAAACGGCAGCAAACGGCAGGGTCAGCACTCAGTTGTTGACGTTGCTGCGGTCGCTCTCCGGGTTGAACTTCCGTAGCGAGGACTTGAACAGCCTGTACTCCATGGCCGCGGACTCGGCCTTCTTGCCCAGGAAGGCCATCAGGGAGTCTCCAAACTCCTTGGAGGTCTTGTCCCGCCTCCTGTTGTTTGGCAGGGTGACTTGGATGCGGAAGAGCGGATCCACCCTGGGTAGCGTTGTTGAGCTCTCTCTGGCGAACTGTAGCTCTTTTTTCAGCCTCTGCTGCTTCGCCTTCTCTTCCAGTTCCGGTCTGGCGAGGTACGTCTGGACCTGCTCGGCGTCTGTGAAGGGCCCACCATCCGCCTTAAGCAGGTCCAGCAGGTCCAGTCTTTTCCTCTCCTTCGTCTGGGCGGCCAACTGTCGCTCCCCGCACCCTGAGCGAACTTCTCTCTTGTCTTTTCCGACCACTCCAGCTCCACCTCCTGTTTTTTCGCCACCTGCAGCTTGTATGATCGGAACTCAGACTCTTTCCCTCCCGCAGTTCCTTCGCCCGGGCTAGGACCATGGACCGGCTGACTGCCGGCAGAGTCTGCAGCTTCTTCAGCCGGTAGTCCACCGTTCCGCACTGCCTCTCCATCGCTAGATTGTTCACCGGGGTGTCGTCAATGTTCGCTGCCTGCTCGAACACGGGGAACTCAGCAGGGAATTCCTCTGCCAGGCCGTAGTCCCTCCTTTGCCGGGCCAGCACGGTCTGCAGCTCCGGCAGGCAGATGTTGAGGAGGTCGACGGCGTCATCCATATTCTCAGCGGCCGCCTCCTGATGGCACCGACCACAGACTCACCATAGCTGGCCACCACTCCGCCAAACATCTCCTCACTGACAGACTCGAACTGGGGGTTCTCCAGGGCGAAGAACCTGTCGTCTGCCACCTTGCCCAGGTCGGAGTGGAGCTGGGTGTAGAACGTCTTGAGACTCGAGTGGGTCGACTGGCTGTCGATTGTCATGCAGTAAAAGGGCTCGATGACATGGACGCCCACCGCGGCGAACACAGCAAACACCACCCTGAGGTAGGGAAGCTCCAGCAGTTCTCTCACCAGGCAGGCGAGTCGGTTGCTGATGTGTGGGTTCTGGGAGAGGAACATCTCGATGTGCGGCAGGTTGAAGAGGAGTACGCCGGCCGCCCGGGACAAGCAGCCGAAACGCTGATCCTTGTAGCTGAAGAGGACCAGTTCCACCTGCTTCTGCTCCAGGAAGTTCCTGTAGAGCTGATTGCAGTTCCAGGCCTTGTGGGAGTACTCCGGCGCAATCAGCTTCAGCACCATGTCGAGTGCCTGGCCGGCCAGGCTCCTGTGCTTGCTGTCAAGCTCCATTCCCACCATGAATTTGCTCAGCACCTGATCCACCTTCATGTCAGCCTCAATTGCAGCCACTTTCTTGTTGAGGGCGTTGGAGAACCCGAGCGTGGTGTGGGAGCCGCAGAAAATCTGGCCGGCCTGCTTGTCGAGGTCGTACATCTCGGCCAGCACGGCCGCGAACCCCTTATTGTGTACCGTGCTGTCAGTCATGTGCACGTCAATGAGACTGTACACCTCCTTAGCGGTCTTCCCTTGGACAGCCGCCAGAATCTCCATACCGCAGTCGATCTGCAGCGCGATTTCGTCGGTGGACTCCCCAGCGATCCCCATTAGCGGGAGCGGGATGGGAACGTTTCTCCCGACGTGGATCCCCTGTGTGGCGAACTTTCCGACTCTGCGCTTTGTCGTGGAGTCGATTGCGGCAGTGATTGTCCGACCACCCTCCTTGGCATGGCTGACCTCTGACACGGCGAGAGACAGGGCCTCCGCCTCAATCAAGTTGAGCTTGGGACGAATGCTGGCCTTCGTAGGCAGAGTGTCCAGGTCAAACAGCTCTGAATCCTCCGCCGGCAGCTTCCATTTCCGCTCGAACAAACCGTTCCCCACCTCGACCACCGCCACACAGGCCTCGTTCAACGACATCCCCCTCCCCACCAGGTTCCCCACTGTGAGGTAGAGTGAGTCCCGGACCTTCCGCTCGCTGTCCCGTACGTGTGCCAACCTGGCTGGAATCTCCTCCATCTCGCTCTCCTCTAACTCTGACACGAACAGCTTCCTCTTTTTCCTGCCACTGTCTGCCGCCTGAGGGGTCACTTTCTCCGGGGTCACGTCCGCACTCGTCGACGAGGCCGACACGATATTCCCTTCGGCCGACAGCATGTCCTCTATTTCGGCAATGTCCTTGAACTGGAACTGCTGGTCCCTTTCCTGTCTGTACCGCTCCTCTCTCTCCCGCGCCCTCTCCTTCCTCATCACTGCTTGGTACCAAACAGGATCAACTCCTCTGTCGCAGTGCATCTGTCTCTCCGTCTTCTGGTCATCGTAGTATTTTTGCTCGGACTGAGACATGTTGACTCCCCACTCGGCTTTGCATTTTTCCTCTTGGAGCGCAGTGTCCGCTCTAATGTCAAATAACTTGTCGGCCTGCTCCGCCAGCTCTTTAAACTCGTTAACGGGCTTTCCGCCCTGTCCAGTGGCGATCCTCTTCCGTCCCTCGCGGAAAGTTTTCCACAGCTTGTCCATCCTTCGGACCACGCCGTTCAGTGAGATACAGTAGACGGTGTCGTGAAACCATTTGGCGGCTACCAGCTTGCTCACCTCCCTCACCGCCTTTTCGTGTGGTGTCTTGGCAGTGGTGATATGCCGGAGGACGCCAATCACACTTTTGAGAGTGGGGAGTTGCGATGCCGGGATGAACTTTGGAACTGCCGGGAACACGACATCGGGATCGATCCCGCCAGACATTGCTCTGGTTTTGGGCGGCATCGCGGCCGTCTTCGGTTTAAGCGAAATTCATCAGTGTCGCACACCAGGACCAGGACCAGGTGTCACCAACTGCAAGGTAAGAGAAACAGGTTAGGCACAGTCAAGCGGAGTTTTCAAGGTGCAATCGGATCGGAAGAGGAGATCGGATAACGTTCATCAACGGATGATGCTTAAAAGGGATTAACTTTTACAGGTAATTTAACGATATTTACTGCACACTCAATTTACCTTTTGTCACGGTCATTGAGTACCTACTGAATATAATAGCGTACAGCGCGCCGGTGAGTGACCTACCCGGGGAGTCACAGGGGCCTTGCCCCCCCGAACGATCTAATTTAAGCCTTTTAGCTGCCAAAATTGATTTTTCCGCTCGAAAATGTTAGTTTTACCGAAAAATGTATCGTTGCATGGAAAGACTTGTTTCAAAACCCTCAGAGAGCAAACCGCCCCCCCCCCCCTCTCCGGTAGCAAAAGCGTGAATTGGCGACCCATTTCGCCGGTGTTTTGGGCCGTGGCCCCATCCCTGAGCAAAATCCTGGCTACGTGCCGGGTATCCGTGCAGTGTTAGCCGCCGCGCTGCCGATAGAGGCGATTTTCAGCCGCCGGGCGGTGGGCCGGCCGCCCTTATGGCGCCGTGCCTGCGCCCCGCGCCGAGCGGCGCCGGACACGAAAAAGTAATTTGGCCCTAGTAGGTTTTTTTTTGGAAGATCGAAACAGAATATATATTGGAAAAATGCTTAAAATTGTCTGAAATATATATCCCCCGATGGACACATGCGAATTCCAAAATTGCCAAATTATCCCCCCCTACCTCTAGTGCGGAGTAGCCCCGTGAAGGCGGGCAGCGTCATCTCGATCTCTCCAATATACTTTGCGAATATGACGATTTTGCAGTGGGCATATTGGCGTCAAATTTTGCTTGCTCTTAATTCTAGACCTGATAATAGTGCTCATAAACGCGTTGAGCTTCGTAAGCTAACATTCTTGAGACTCACAGACATTGGTAAGCGTGGTGTGTTCTTATATCAGCCTACCAAACTATGGATAATGCAATATTATCCATAGAAATCCAGCTCAAACCAGAAGTTTACATTTCCTGTGTGTTTCGCGTACGACTTTGTAAAAAAAACAGTCAGCTGAGCTTCTTCCTTTGCTTAAACGCGAAATTCCTGAAGGCAGTCAGGTGCTACGCTTTTTTAAAGACTTCGCGTGGCAATGGTACATCTGCTATAAATCGTATGAAAACATGGGAAGATTCCTTTGATTCCATTTGAAATTATACGAAGAAACCACGTGAAATACGCAGAAACCGGCGTGTCTACGGAAAATATAAATGTATACGTGTACAATTACGTGTCCTATTGGAAGGCCCGACAAAAAAAAACGAGAATAAACGACACAAACAACAACAACCGAAATAAACAAACAACCGAAAATTAAATCGCTCTGGTTACTTCTTGTTCGATCATCATTAGCGGGACACATTTTCGCACACAATTACAGGTCGATCCGACAAAATTTAGAGGTCGTTACAAATGTCGCTTTTTGTCACCCCAACTTACGAGGTGTATATCTAAGGATCGTGGCCCACTGCAACGTTCTAAATAAAGTAGCTAGAGAAATGACTTCAACACATTATGTACAATCAAGTTTCGTGTTTTTCTTTGTATGCCTACAAAAGTTGTACGAGTTACGATTACTAAGTTATCCGCTTGTACTTGCACCCCGGCGCGATGTCGTGAGCACGTTCACAAAGCATGCCCCCAAAGTCGGCACATGAAGTGAGGTTTCCCCGGAGCTAAGTCGGCTGCTGATATCCATTGTGCCCAACAAGAAGCATGCCATGGGGAAGCTGTCCGACGTTATCCATGACCGTTATTGCACACCTTTTGACATGCGCAGTGTACGTTGTCACTACCTAGAAGGAGGGTCTAAAACCAAGCGGATAACTTAACAATTGAAATCATACAACATTCACAGGTTCACCAAAAACCGACGAAACTTCGATGCACATAATGTGTTAATGTCGTTTGCTCAGCTCTCTTGTTGTAAAAAAGATGCTACGGGACCATGAACGTTTTGTTTAAAACCCGTAAGCTGCGATAGCAAAGAGACTGCTTTTGTCGCCACCTCTAAATTTTGTCGGATCGACGTGCAATTGTACATGCATTCTTGCGTTGTCAAGGCTAAATGAAGTGAAATGCATCCCGAATTATTTGTTTTGCTTCATTGTTAGGGGCACACCCTAGTGCACAAAGGACGGGATCTAAAGTTGTTCATGTTCAATTATTGCTACTGTCGTCAAGTATTCATCATTTTCAATTATTTCTGTAGTTTTTCATGTCTTCCATTTCCAAGTTAAAAATGTCCAATGCTATAAATCCGAGGAGAAATGAGGCCATATGCATGTGTTGAGTTTCCTACATTTTTGGTGTAGTCTCAGTCCGACCACCTTTACCTCCGTCCACCAACACTTTGTTCTCTCAACATGGGACCATGTGAGGCGGGCCCTATCAACCAAATTGGCAACACACATTGCCTCCATGCATTGGGCCCCACCAATAATTTTTTTCTTCTAACCTCTCCATCCATGATTTTGGGTGTAGGTTGCAGTGAAAATGGGGCGGTTTGGCCCCTGTCAATTGGTCAGCTGTATCCTCCAGTAAACTGGACCCAACCAAGAGTTGTCGAAAGGTTTCCACCGCTGTTATCAAATACCGCATTTTCCCGAGGTTGATCAGACCACACCAAATAATAGCAGTTGGAGCCCGGATCCAAAATACACCAGCGGTGGCGACGTCTATGATAAAAGCTAACAATGGTGATAAATCGCACGACTAAATTATAAAACGGCAAGTTCGTTACGAATTCAAATCAAATCCTTATCGAGCAAAGTGCATTTTCTATGCTCCTGACCAAAGCCACTTCTATGTTTTGAGACAGGTGCTTGACATTTAACTTTCACCGGACCCATAGCCCTTGCGGCTCGCGGAATTCCCAGAGCTGAAACCTGGCTACGCCATTGTGAATGCAGTTCTCTCGGAAAATGACAGAAGCGAGCATGGACTGTGCTGATAAGAGGGGCATGTAGACTAGTACTTCGAAATTTGTTCCGGCTATTTTCAGTTAAAAAGCACAATTATGGTCGTAGCGCTAGTATTCACGGTATTGTAGGCCCTAGCATTTTTTTTCTCTTCAGTGGTATAAGTATTACGGCAGCTGCGGGGGATATGACCTCTCAAATTCCACAATCGGGGATAGAACCTGGACAATTTTCGCCCAAAAGCGACTTGAATGCAATGACTTTTCGGACGGATACTGTGCCTCGCAATCATTTGTTCCACCCCAACTTTGCCACACCCCTCACACTCCCCTCACGGAAAGGGGAAACTTCCCCCGCCTCTCCCCCGCGGTGGCTAAGTCAGGAAGCACATTGGACTGCCTCCAGATTTTCAGCTTTGGCCTGCAATCAGAAATCTGTGGAGACACGCCGTGGGCACGTAGCGATGATGGGCCCATATTTCGAAGGCTCATATGCCACCTCCGCAAAGGTGTGTGGGACGATATACATTGTGTTTCACTCACTCCGAAAAGTGGGTTGAACCGGTGTCCAACTTCCTCCCCGTCCCCTATGGCAGAACCCTCGACTGCAACTAACCTCCTTCGCTGCAAGAGATTCTGTGTTTGTAGCAGATCAAAATAAACGGATAAATGTGAAACATTTGTGAGAAAAGATATCAATCTCCACACAACATCCGCTTTTATAATTTGCCATATAAATACTCGCTAACTGTACACAAGTTATGAGCTCATGCAGTGGCATAACCAGGACTTCTCCCTGAAGGAGTGGGACCAATCTGATCAGAGGGCCACCGAACCAATGGAATCCTACATGCTGGACAGCAAGACTTGAAAATTTGTTGAAGTGCGAATATAGAGAATATGGAGAAAGGCTTACGTCATTAGATATGTACTCATTCAAGTGTAGGAGATTTCCAGGTTTTTCAATCAAAGGATGGCTGACTATTGGAATAGGCTGACTGCTGATGTTGTGGGGAGTCCCTCATTGAATGTCCCTAAAAGTATGGTGGAGAAATGCGTTAGGTTGGAAAATCTTGTTCTTTTAATTATATTTCGTGGTGGATGGGATGAGATTTGTGCTATTAGGTGTACATGGTACAGGCACCTCTAAGCAGCCATGGATGGAGCTGAAAACTATTGATGGGGTACTCGATCCACGCGTGTGTGATGCGGGATTGAGTGAACAGGGCTAGATAAGTATTGGTAGGTGTATAGGATGTTGGTGGATAGTTTCTTTGGAATATAGAATGTGGTATTGGTTGGGGCGCTGATAATCTTTTGTCCACGCTTGTAGTATCTTTCCCGTACGGGCTCAACCCGGTTGGATCCCTGGGGTTCTTATTAAGTCTGTTATTATCTATTAAGTCTATTATCTGGGCCACCTAGCCATCAACAGGAGCCCCTGTTGACAATCTGTGACCTTCAGTGCTTTTAATGGACCTCCTTTTCGTCTGATGGGGCCTCCTGTGGATCGTATGGTGCAGCCTATCTACGAACGGTGCCTGATATATCCCTGATGGGGTTCCTATGTGTCTGGTTGGGCCTCCTATCGTTAAGCAGGGTCTTCTATTGACCATCGGGGACCTACTGTGCTTCTGATGGAGGCCTATTGGACTGGTAGAGCATTCCTTGGCCTTTTAGGCCTTGTCTTGATCTGGCGGAGCTTTCGTCTTGGTCTGATGGGACCTTCTTTTAGTCTGGTAGCGACAGACCGTGCCTACTGTTGGTCATCTGGGGCTTCCTGTGGTTCTGATGCGGCCCCTTCTTGGTCTGGTTGGGCCTCTTCTTGGTATGATGGGGTCTCGTGTCCGTCAACAATGGCCTCCTATGGAAAACGGGCATCCCGTGTCTATTATGGGGCCTCTATTTGGTCTGGTGTGGCCTTCTATCAATCAAAATGGGCGTCCTATCAACGGACAAGAGTCTCCAAATGGGTCAGATGGAGCATCTTGCGTGCTTGAGGGGTCCTGCAGTGGATTTGATAGGATGTTTTAGCATGGGTTACTTGGAGCATCCTGTGGCCTTTTTTAAATGCCAGAATGTGATTGGAGGAGGATACGTTTGCCCTCCTGGCTAACGCCAAAGGGCGGCTCCAACCGATGACGCCGGTACTAAGCAACAAATCCTGGGGCCTACGCAAGCTCCAGGGAGATGTTCCCATTACTCCCTCCCTTAGCTACGCCACGGGCCTTATTCTTGCTAAAGGTTGCAGCTTGAGCTAATCCCAACGTCACCGGGGAGTCCCATGAAGTCCTGAATGACGTCATTTGATGATGAATATTGTGTGTGTCACATATAGGATACCACGCCAATAAGATAAATATTTCTTCAAGTAGCTTCCATTTTGCGAAACATTTACAATTCTGCTGTTTCCCTCTATTAGCATATATTAATATTGCTCAAGGTCTTTGTTTTCGCTGAGGGGAACTTCTGAAATCTGGACTAATCTATCGTGAAATAATGCAAGGAAGCTTCGCTTGGCTATGAAAAAAAATGCGCTTCCCAGGGAAAACTGAGGTTTGGGAAAGGACGAAATGCTGCTTATGGGGGAACGCCGGATAGATTCAGAGCTGGATGGCAGCTGTCCCTCTTGGCCCCACCCCCACCGGTCCTCGGATCTCTGCTCCTTTCATGTATTGGGGACTCCTTACCAAATTGAGTGTCTCCTCATGCAACCTCGGGTCCAGTTTCATATTCCATGTTTCTCTTCTCCCGTCTTAGGTGTCTTGTCTTCCATGCCGGGAGTCTTCTCTATTGCGTGGTCCTCCCCTTCCAAATTAAGGGTCTTCTGTCACGTCGCAGGGCTTCGTCTTCTAACCTAAATGTTTCTTACCCATCTTGGGGGCTTCCCCTTGTGCCTTGGGGGACATCATATCTAATCCTACTGGCTTCCTCTCTCGTCTTATAAACCTCCTCAGTGCATGGGGTCTCCTTACCTGCCTTGGGGCCTTATCTATCTTGGGGGCTTGCTTGCCCGTCTTTGAGGCTCCTCCTGGGTATCATTTCCCCTTCGAGAGGCCACTTCCTCTGTCCTTGGGGCCTCTTTTCCAATCTTGATGAGCACTGATGAATTACTTTTCTTTCCTAGAAGCGTCAGTTTCTAAATTTGCAGCCTTGTCCTGCCTCAGAGGACTTTTTATTTCCAAGGAGGAGCTTCCTGATCCGTTTTGTGGGCTGCTTGTCGCATCCGGCAGCCATCGCTCCTATCTTATTGCCCTCTTATCTCGTCTTTGGGGCATCCTTTCATCCGGGGCGGCGTTCTTTCCATTCTTCCGCCTCCTCTTCCAAAGTGAAGCTCTACCACGCTTGGGAGCTCCTCTTCTCCCCTTGAGGAATTCTCTCAATTTAAGGGCTTCCTTTCAGTGGTATCTCAGTGGCATTTTCTCAAGTCCTGTGGGGGACTTCCATGCCAGCATTGGGGTCTCCTCTTCAATTATATGGCCTCCTTTCCTATCTCGGGGCCTCTACTTCCAAATTAGGGACATCTTGTCATACCTCAGGAGCCTCCTAGTCTAAGCAGGGTGGCTCCATACTCGTCTGGTGGCATTCGTTTCATCATGGGGCCCTACTTCCGTATCTCGCGGCCTCTTCTATCATCTCTGTCGCCCGCCTTTTACGAACCTGATCTGATTGTTTTAGGTGGTGGGAGGATCCTTGCCAGTTGTCGGGGACCTGCTCTACTAAGCTGGCCATATGACCATTGCAGTCGATGCGCCCTTTAACCCCAAATAACTAACTAACTAACTAATTATTCTAAGCTGGGTGCCTACCAACCGTCTCAGGGAATCATCTTGCGCAATGCGATCGCGTCTCATCTTCCAGTGGCTTCCTCTTGCAAATTAGGGGGCATCTCTCACGTCTTCGAGGGCCTCGTCTCAATTTCTGGAGATTCATTGCTCGTTTTAGATGTCTCCTTGCGCGTTATGGGGCCGTCTCTCATATTCCATGGTCCTCCCTGATCTTCTGGGCCTCCCCTTGTGTCCTGGGGGCCAGTTGCACTATTGTGGGCTTCTTCTCACAAACCAGGAGTCTCCTCTAAATTAGAGGCATCCCGCCACGCCTCAGAGACGCCTCAGATTTATTATGGACAAGCTCTACCCGTCAGAGTCGCAACCAAGGGGACGGAGGCTTGGCCCCCTGTCACTTAGTAAACAAAAATACACTAGACTAAGCAAGACATTTTTGGATTTTCACCACGCAAAATCAAAAATTTTCGGCGCCTTTGCGCGCCCAAATATGTCTACGTTTCCTGATAGTACAATTTTGGTCGGTCCCGTTTAAGAAAATCTTGGCTGTGTCGTTGCTACCCGTCTTGGGGTCTAAGATCTTGGAACTCCATCTCCTATCGCACTGGCTTCTTTTCCGTCTAAAGGGCCTTCTCTAATTTATTTGGGGCCTCTTGCCAATTTTCGAGGCATTCTCTTCTGTTCAGGGGGCCTCCGAGCCCGTGTTCAGGACCCTCTTTAGTCCGTTGGACTTTTTTCTCCTTGGGACCTCCGTTTCCAAATGAAATGCCTCCTCTCTCGTCTTTGGGACTCCTCCGTGTTTCGGACCTCTACCCACCTGAAGGGTCACCTCGTGCGTCCTGGTGGACTCCTGCTCTCTCCCAGGGACACCGTTTCTCATCCCTTCTGTCCTTTCCTGTCCTATCTCTGGAGCTTTGTGGGACTTCCTGCAGAAAAGAGCTCTGATTTGTATATAATATTAATTGTCTGGATGGTAGCGATCCTCAGTGTGAAGCCTTTCTTCTAGAGAGCACTTCAACTTTTCTGTGCGCTTCCGGGACGGTGCCTCCTCAAATGTCAGGGGAAAAACGCCGTCTTCCACAGAGCATGGGGCGACTGTCCTCGCTGCCTCCTCCGGTGGCGACGCTCCTGGCCCAGTGTGTCTAAATTCGCTCAGCTAGCCATCAGGATGTAACGATAAATTATTTCTGAATAGTTTGTTATAGCCAATTCAAGTGGAACCGCAAGTAGCTGGTCCATTCACGATATTTCTGTGTTTGGGATATATTTTAATTCGAAATGCATTAACATAGTTTCTTCCACACTTAGCTTCGCGAATCTTGAATCGTTACTTCCCACAGCACAATCAGCTCAACTAAGTCTCGTACATATGTTATTGAAGTGGACATACAAATATGGAGAGGTCACTGGACATAGCTCACAACAGACGACTGACTGGCAACAGTAGCGTCGACAGAGCTGACATAGCAATGGCCGCGAAGCGAGGATCAGCACATCCCACACCAGGCGTAATTACATGCCGGCATATCCTACTAAAATGTCCAAACAATTGTACGACTATCCACTAACATTGGGCGTGTGCTACAGATCGAAGTCAAATCCTTATCGAGCAAAGCACACATTCTACGCATATGAAAAAAGTAATTTGTGACATGCTTTTCTCGTTTCATTTTCCACGGACAGATGGCCGTTTTGGCTGGTGGCATACCCAGGGTGGTATCCTGACAACGCCTCAGTTAATGAACGCCTCTCTGAAAGTCACATGAGGGAGTGTGGACATTGAGACTGAGATGAGTGCAACTTGCGTACATGGGAACACTTGTGGTCTAAAAAGTACACTTATGGTCTAAACGATAGATATATCTAAACGAGCGATATATCTAGGCCTTCTCCAGTGGTGTAAATACCCCACAATTTTCGGTCAACTGTGATAAGAATCCAACAGCTTTTCAATTGGGTAAATTTCCTCGCTTTCATTTCCCCTCTCCTTCACCATTTTGAACATTAGGCTGCGAATCCATGATGAACTCGAAATAGGAATTATCACTGACACATAAGACCGCACAGATACACTTATTAGGATCAACAGCACACATACTGTTTTCACATTTCAAAGGATGCTGCCGTTGGTGACCATCAGGTCACGGTCCTCGGTGTACACGATGAGCATGTATGGACACACATTGTCCTCGGTATTCACGACAAACATGTATGTCGACACACATTGTCCTCGGAAATCACGATAAACATGCGTGGACACACATTGTCCTCGGTATTCACGATAAACATATATGGACACACACCGTCCTCGGTTTTGCCGAAGTCCTCGGTAATTCAATCCACACTGGGAGCCAACAATTTCATGTTTCCTCCCAAATTGACCCTCCATCTTACTCAGCAGATCATGCTCTATCACCGATAAAAAACAGATGCTTCTCAGGTGGTAAATAAAGGGTGTCCTCGTTAGTGACCGCCCAGACATAGTCCTCGGTAGTCACGGCAAACACGTATGTGTGTGTGTGTGTGTGTGTGTGTGTGTGTGTGTGTGTGTGTGTGGAGGGGAGGGGAGGTGTCATATTGTGCCCCTGTGGTGATAACTTAAGCCACACAACACACGGACAAGTTTCAAACCCGTCAAAAGAAAGAAAGCGTCGCGCGGGTCTCGATGAACACCGAGGCGTCAAGCACCGTAACGAGAGACAATTCAATTACCGTGCGAGTGGCGACGCGACGCAGTTCGAGAGCGTCTCCGGCACGGAGTCGCCGCTCTTGGCTCTCTGATCGAATCGTAGAACTGGCGACGGTCGGTTTCGTCTGTCTGGCCGTTCGGCGATCGAGTTGCAGTGACGACGCGGACACCGGGTCGCACGGTCGCTTCACGCCACCGCCGCTGACCTGGTGCTGCAGGTCACCGGCTAAACGGCATCACTGCCGCCCGCCGATCACCGTCAACACTATCTCCCGGCCGCCGGCAGACGTGATGTGAGTCTTTCGCCGTGCCTGCCGGCTACCGCCGCACCTCGCGACAGTCGGCGCACCTCGAGACAGTCTTACCGTCGCACCTCGAGACAGTCTTACCGCCGCACCTCGAGACAGTCTTACCGCCGCACCTCGCGACAGTCGGCGCACCTCGAGACAGTCTTACCGCCGCACCTCGAGACAGTCTTACCGTCGCACCTCGAGACAGTCTTACCGCCGCACCTCGAGACAGTCTTACCGCCGCACCTTGAGACAGTCTTACCGTCGCACCTCGAGACAGTCTTACCGCCGCACCTCGAGACAGTCTTACCGCCGCACCTCGAGACAGTCTTACCGCCGCACCTCGAGACAGTCTTACCGTCGCACCTCGAGACAGTCTTACCGCCGCACCTCGAGACAGTCTTACCGCCGCACCTCGAGACAGTCTTACCGCCGCACCTCGAGACAGTCGGCGCCGTTGATGTCAATATGAGCTGCGACTGTCGTCAGCTGGGGCTCTGACTGTCGGCAACGATGGCCTAAAGAAGACGTAGTGCCAGCGCTTAACGAGGTGAGACGTGTCTGTTCTGTCTTCATCTCTCTCTCTCTCTCTCTCTCTCTCTCTCTCTCTCTCTCTCTCTCTCTCTCTCTCTCTCTCTCTCTCTCTCTCTCTCTCTCTCTCTCTCTCTCTCTCTCTCTCTCTCTCTCTCTCTCTCTCTCTCTCTCTCTCTCTCTCTCTCTCTCTCTCTCTCTCTCTCTCTCTCTCTCTCTCTCTCTCTCTCCCCTCAGGATGCGGCGAGGGTGCAACGCGCTTGGTTGCACAGAATTCAGGGATCCGCCAGCAGCGAACGCTTCAGGGCGCCTCCGAGCGACGCGGGTGCAGCGAGCTGGGGTGGACCGGATTCAAAGATCCGGCATCCAGAAGAGCCAGGGATGGCAAACACGGCGAACAGGTAGCACTCCGGCCGAGCGGATCTCGGCGCGTTTGTTTGGCGCTCGCCAGCCGCCTGGGTTTATGCTGAAGCGGGCCGTGCGGTTGCCGGGGGGTGGCGGGACATCAGCCCGAGGCGATCCCGGCTAGCGGCGCGGCCGCCGCGGCCCTGTTTACACCCCACCCCAAACAGCACCCCGGGCCGCGGCCTCCTCTGGACCGCCTAGTTCGCCGCTCGTCTCCCAGGTGGCAGCAGCTGCGGCCCGCCTGACCAGCTCGTGTGCGCATCTGTCCGTAGTTGTCGGCTGGGTTTGGGCGAGAACTTCTGCGGCGCCTTGCGATCGATGGCCTACAGGAATTCCTTCAAGTTGTCATGAAGCTGCACCAGGGGAAGTTTCTGTGCAGCTATCAATGCGGTTAGCTGCGGCCAATGGAGAAGCCGGTGCCAAAAACTACAAGTTTGAGACGCGTCAGATTTCCCAACTTTTGAGGCCAACGGAAAAAATGAGTGTGTCCGGTCACTTTAAAACTAACTTCTTTATCTGTGCACAAGATTCTTCGCCGGATGTAATGTCACACATTAATGTGGTTAACAAAACATTGTCATAGATGCCTAGCTGGTTCAAAAGAGAAACTTGCGCACTTGAATCCTTCGGGTATGTGATACTGATGATATTGGTCATGGCAACACATGGGGCCTAGATGGAGGAGTATGTCATTCAATATCATATGAACGGTGCTAAATAGGCTGTGACATATATTTTCTTTGAAACTCGAGGTATGGTACTGATTTGGGTGTGACTGTGACCATTTTTCCAGAATCTTCCCTAAACTTCTTATAAATAAATAAAGTAAAATAAATATAAATATAGACCCATGGCTAGACATCGCATCATCTGTCTACCCTGCAATGTTACAACCGTCGGTACATGGCTAGACATCGCGTCATCTGTTCCACTGCAGGGGTTGTTGGGAGCACCACCTCAGCGTTTCCAAATGACGCGTGGTGGCGGAACGAAACACAGACGCATGTGTTGCATGCGACGGAATCTATGCATCCACATCCGGTTTGATGCTTTGGATCGTTCGACCGCTTCAGGTCAGGTGAGCTGTTCGTGTATCATCAAATCGAGGCTTTAATTTCAACAGTAGGTGGCAAGTGACAGCACTGTTCTCAAATTCCGACAGCTGGGTGAAAATTAACATTTAGTATAATCTTTTCTTATATCGATCGCTGCATCGAAGGCTAACAATAATGGTAGGCAAACTGTATTGACGCCTCTGGACAGGCTGAGACTATGCCAAGGTGTGATGAGACTATGCCAAGGCGTGATGAGACTATGCCAAGGTGTGATGAGACTATGCCAGGATGAGACTATGCCAAGGTGTGATGAGACTATGCCAGGATGAGACTATGCCAAGGTGTGATGAGACTATGCCAGGATGAGACTATGCCAAGGTGAAAACGTGTTTTCTCTACGTCATCTAGAGCAAAAGTTAGTGAGGGCAAAATGTCTACCCCTCCCCCGGAATGACTAGGACCATAGAGAGCAGGCGACAGTTCACGGGTTAACATATGACCCTGCCGAACGACTTCTTCAAGGATCCTCACCCAGGTCTCTGACCAATGGTTGGGCCCCTAATGCATTTCTAGAACGCAGCATCTCTGAGCAATCATATTTGAAACGGTCCATCTGGATAGACAGCGGAGGCTACCTGTGCTTCTACCTTTGGAGAGGCCACTTGCAACATGTAGAGGGTCCCATCTAGGAAGAGACTACGATCACCCATTTCTAGAGGTGGGTACTTTTTGAAGCGTCCTGATGCTGAAGGAATTCCAGTTGGACCGAATCCCCACCGACTGTTGAGGGCTATCATTACCGCCGCAAGAGATCCCAGCTGGCGGCAGTAAGGCCTGAGGCTGACTTAAGGCTCCTCTGCTGTTGAAGCAAGCATTCGGCCACCTGAGCGACCGGACCCAGAGGTGCCGGAAAAAGACAATAAGGTTAGTGCCAAGAGGCCATTCCGTGTACCCTCTGGCGCTAATGAAGGGGTGCGTGCCCAGTGCCTGTGCAATGGCTGCGTCGCTGCTGCCAGGTATATTCTCTGAAACCAGGGGACGATCAAAATAGCCTCCCATCAATGTCTGCAATCTGCACGCTGGTGTATTGCTTTGTCGGAAGACAAGGCAGACGGTGCCAAGATTGCCTGGCTCCAATTGAAAACCATTTCCAGGGTCGCAGGGGGACGAGTGGTCTAGGGGTAAGATGCTCGTCTCACAATCGAAAGGTTGTGGGTTCGAGTCTCACCTGTGCTCTCTTCGCCCACCGGTGGCCCAACGGTCGACGTGTCGAAACCAAAACCAACCAACGAAAACCATTCGCAATTATCTTTGTCATTGTAGTTCATGTTTAGCCTGACGTCGTTGATGTCAGCGCAATCTGTCGGGATAAACATGCCAGGTAAATGTGAAAACTGTTGAATATTCATTCCCTTAACCCGGAGAAAACACCATGGATGTAGTTCTCTCAATGTTTAGACATATAATATATGACATATTTCTCGTTTGCACACACTTCTCGCTTGATGCTTGCCTAATTACACTTGCATCCTGTCGCTTAACCCACCTACGGCAGCCTGTAATGCTTTTGCTCAAGTTGATGCAGAATCGAGAAGCATACGCATCGCCCATGCAATGTTCAGTGCCAAACAGAATAGGTCCGGTGATCTGAGGTCGGGCAAATAGGTTAAGTCCAGGTCAAAGGTAAAAATTGCTCGTCTAACATGGTGCCTGACACAATTATCATAGAGATTTTTCAGTGCACTGACTTTTTGTCTTTTGAATTTTTGCACAGTGGGTCGCACCAATGCGCGACCTACTGTGGGGTGGGGGATCCTAGTGCTAATGCATACACCCTGCTTGGCTGACGTAGAGTCTCGACCAGAAAAGAAGGCCGCCGAACCAATGAAGAAGGATCTTAAACCAACTGAAAGGGTCCCTGAGCCAACGGAGAGGGCCTCTAGCCGCCGGAGGAAACATCGAGGGCCATCGGAGGAGGCCCGAGCGGATATGAACAGCCCCTGTGCTCAAGGAGGGGCCCCAAGCCGATATGAAGGACCCCTGGGCTGACGGAGAGAGCCTCGACAAATAGAGCCATTGAGCCAACGGAAAGGGTCCCTGAACCGACAGCGAAAGTCCCTGGCCACCAGAGGGCCAGGGCCATTGAGGAAGGCCCCATGTCTGTATGGAGGGACCCTGGACTGACTAGCAGTCAATTTGTAGTAAAGGAGCCATTTCACTCCAATGGACCCAGGTTACCAGGGGCCCTTAAAAATGTGTCCACCTTATAAACAGCTGTGTGCGCCCCTGTCGGAGGCCGACGGGAGCTTCTGGTTCGCCTGGCAGGCTGCCTTAACAAAGCATACAACAACAAAACACGGGGAAACATGTTCAGGAACAGCTAAATAAATTCGGCTGGCAATGTTTCTATAAACGCCCTATGCTCGACTGCGGGCTCAATCCAGAGTGCGACATCGAGGGAGGAATCCGAATGTTTTCATCATAGGCAGGGTTATGGAAGAGGCTGGTTGAGCTATGTAAGTTTCCTTTCCATTAGCACCCTTTCCATGACACGCCACCACCTGCGAGATGTCGAACTACGACTACGACGGGCCGATAATTTCTGGAACCTTATTTATTATTATTTTTTTTTTTTTTTTTGTGGGGGGGGGTGAAGTTAGGAATTTCTGCATACCTTATTTATTTCTGGATAGTTTGTGAAGTTAGGAAGAGCAGCAGACCTCCACCCTGACGAGAAAAGTTCTCGAATCTATCCCAACACCCTCGTTAAGACTTGGCCAAGCATAGAGCACATAGCATTACCCGCACCCCTTTCCCTGTTCCTCCGGCGCCATTGTTCTCATTGACAGGCCCACAGTCCCAATGACTTTTGCCTCTCAAGTATCAAGCCCACCTGTCTCCTGGTCCTGGTCCTGCTGGTATAGACTAACGCCTCTCTGGACCCCGGGCTCGTTGAGGCCGGTCGCCATTCTGAATGCCGTTAAAATAAACGGGATCTAACCTCAACATCCAATTTGAAGAATTGTTACATGAGGAAATCCTTCAACAGCCAGATAAAATGTCATTTTCGTTAGATTGGACGGGTGGGTTTAAATTAATTTGCTGGATCAGCCGTCCAATCTGACGAACGGCGTCCAATCTGAGGATAAAATTAATGTAATGCGTGTCTAATTTGACGAATATTTGCCAGTCCAATCGTAAGTCGTGATTTCGACGAAAAACGTACTTAGATGACCACTTCATAACATGATCATTCTTTCTAAAAACGAACCACCCAAAACAAACAAACAAACATCCATTCATTTGCACTTAGGTTCACTTTGTTTAAGCTAAAATAATCATATGCGCGAAGAATAGCGCCCATATAAAAACCGTCCAGTCTGAGGGAAGACCATTCAATCTGACGAAGCAAAATAGCCTAGCCTAGAGCCACTTAACCTAACCTTACCCTGCCTAGCCTAGCCTAGTCTAGCCTATTCTACCCTAGCCTAGCCTAGCGTGGCCTCTTTTTGCTCTACGTACGCAAAACGCGTGATTATCTTATCTCCTATCCAAACTAAGCTGCAATAATACCAACAGTTGTAGGTGTACGTTTCTCCCATGAAAACGGTAGAACTACAACATGAATTTGGTGCACCTATATTCACGCTGTAGTTCCGCTATATAGGCATATTGTTGCATGCCGAGACGTCCGTATAATGGCAAACCTTGCTTCGTTTTATCCTTGAATCCAACCACTCGAGCCCGGGAGCCTGGGGAGAAATGAAGGAATCCGGTGAGGAGCATCGGAGTCTAAGGAGAACGGATGAATCTCGGCGCGACCGAATGAGTCTGAAAATTAACCAAGGAGTCTGTGGACAGGGCTGGAATAATAGGCTGTTCCTGGATTTTTGGGGCATCCCGACCCCTGCAAAAAGTTATTCTCTCATTTTTATCGGTTGGATGTTGAATAATGCTGTTTGGCAATGAACTGTTCTCAAATAAAGTGCTCAAGATTCACTGGAAAGTGTAAACTGAAATTTTCATGTTACAGGTTTTAGGATAAATATCCTCTCCGTAGTCGATTTCCCTAAAATGTTCCGCTCCACACCCAGGATTACGAAGTAGAAATCCAACCCTCTCTGGGAAGGAATGGAGGAGTGTGGGATATAACCCCCCCCCCCCCCACATTACTCCCAAGACTCCATCGTTCCTCTCCAGACTCCCACGTTCCTCCCCGGCCTCCTCGGCTATCTAGGGGTGCACATTTTGGCTGTGGTGGTTGCTATGCCATGGACACCTACCCCTGTTGCTCGTGGCTGAACTTCTGCAGATTGTGTGCATCCAATTTGAATCAGAACTCCTGACCCTCAGATTTTGAACAACCAAGTACGGTAACGAAAATTATGTAAGTAAACCTGTCCAGGCTGTGAGCAACGGCATTGGATGATATGTGGTTTGTATGATACTAACCAGAAAACATGAATATTTGGTAGCATATAGGCAGTTAGGTGTGCCAAGAACAATATTTGGTCTGGTTCCACCGAGGCCCAGAAAACTTCAGAATTGCTCAGGCACGTTGCTATCTGGCAAAAACGGCTCTTGTATATTCCAACAATTGCAAGAAGAAAACCAAAAACAAAACACCACCGTCGTTTTCGAATACGAACGGGTACCAACCCTCAGAGAGAAAGGAAAGGAATGAACTACTTCTGTTTGTTTGTTTGCAATTTCAGTCGGTATTATATTTTGTTTTAAACGTCGCTATGTTCCGAAAAAGGCATACAAACCTTGGAGACACATGCACTCGCCTTGGTTTGCAGCTTAGATTACGATTCTACGACAAATGTACGCAAGGACAAATGTACGTGTGGCAGATGTACGTGAAAGCAAATGTACCCATGGCAAAAGTACGTAAGCAAATGTACGTAAGCGCAAATATAAATAAGCGCAAAAGTACGTGAGCGCAAATGTACGTAAGCGCAAATGTACGTAAGCGCAAATGTACGTATGCACAAAAGTATGTATGCGCAAATGTACGTAAGCGCAAATGTACGTTTGCGCGAATGTATGCAAGCGCAAATGTACGTCATGGCAAAAGTACGTAAGCGCAAAATTGCGTAAGCGCAAAAGTACGTAAGCGCAAAAGTACTTAAGCGCAAATGTATGTAAGCGCAAATGCACGCAAGTGCAAATGTACGTATGCGCAAAAGAACGTATGCGCAAATGTCCGTGAGTGCAAATGTGCGTATGAACCAATTACGCCAGTGCGAATGTACGTACATGGAAAAGTACCTACGAGCAAATGTGCGTCAATGCAAATGTACGTATGTCTAAATGTACGTACATTGGCTCATACGTACATTTGTTCTTGCATACTTTTTCGTTTGCGTACTGCTACGCTTACGTACATCTGCGTTTAAGTACATTTGCAAATCGTACATTTGCACATAAGTACATTTGCACATATGCACATTCGCGCATGCGTACTTTTGCGCATACGTACATTTGCGCTTACGTACATTTGTACATACGTACTTTTGCGCCTACGCACATTTGCGATTACGTACATTTGCGCTTACGTACATTTGCGCTTACGTACATTTGCGCATATGCACATTTTCGCATGCATACATTTGCCATACGTAAATATGCGCTTTCGTACATTTGCCATACGTACATCTGCACTTACGTACAATTGCCATACCTAAATCTGCGCTTACGTACATTTGTTGACGTATATTTGCGTACGTACATCTGTCATACGTACATTTGTTTTACGCACATTTTTTTCGGTAAACTAAATTACAGAACGAGCCCGTAGAGATAAAATTGTCGCATTCACTCTCAATATGCCATAAGGAATATATATGATAAAACATCAATCCCCTCATACTCCTTCTGGCTTTGGGCATGAAGTGACAGTTAATGGAGCAAAAATGTATCTCCAAAGTATAAATATACGTCTGTCATTCCGTCATCGTTTCTAACTCCCTTATTTCCTTATTTCCGACTCGATCGAACTCAATTCCGAACGGAAATGCACAAGGACAAACCACTACGTGTTATGCTCCAGCATACACTGTGTGGACGGCATACCAACACCGCCAGAGGTCTCCACTTCCAGACCAATGCATCTCAATGGGGACGCAAGCCTTCCAATGCCACCGCTCGGCTGTCACTACACACCACTTATCGAGAAATGGCGACGTTCAAAGCGTTCACATATTCGCTACACGCAAAACATATCGGTCGGCCGGGAATTATTGACGAACGCGGCTGGCCTCGACGCGGTGGCTTCACCACACTCGCGGCATAGTAATGGCCATATTGCCGGATCGCGGCCAGTAATGGCCATATGGCCATATGGCCATATTGCCGGATCACGGCGACATTCTCGACACCAGGTGATTGGCTTGCATTAGCATCGGCCGGTGGATACAATGAGGCCTGGAATTGCCATCCGCCCGGACCAGGCCGCAAGTGCGAGCCAATGCGCCGCTGTCAAGTGTGTGGTCGTATGAGAATGATGCCACATTAATTCGGAATGGACACGGATGTCGCCTGGAGTTTGCAAGCGTTGAAAACACGCCATTGGTATTCCTGCCACAGGTGTTGCGTGCCCGTGTGACAATTCAGGTGGCATCGTGGCTGGCTATGTGCCTGGACTCACTCAACGGCTGGCCCGCCGAGTTTACGTGCTATCGGATGATCCTGACCAGTGTGTCCAGGCTTGAACAATGACGCGCGTCTTGGAGACCATCGACCTGGACCATCACGGAAGCATCCGTGTGCCTTCAGTTCCACGCCATGGCATCTAACCACGAAATCCAGATAATCCAATGCCCCTCTCATCCACCCCAACCCAGCCTCCTAGTCAGAGGCCGATTTGTGATAGTGAGGCAACTAGGCCACAAGAATCAGATGACTAAAGTTCGGGAACACAAATTCCTTGCATTTCTATTCAACTCTGAATGCGCATTATTGGTACAACATTGGCTTAAAATTATCCTGCTTTGCATCATTCAAACTAGAAGAATTATTCGGAATTTGGTGCAATCATGTGCTCACTCAAAGCACTTCGTCGCTCCCCAAACCCGCATGCGCCCCCGCAGATGATCGGCTGTATCCGCCTCTGCGCCCGGTCGCGGTCTGACCACCGGCCAACACACGAGCTCGGTGTACTCCCGGCCTGTCGGCTGTATCCGCCTCTGCGCCCGGTCACAGTCTGACCGGCCGACATACGAGCTCGGTGCACTCCCGGACAGTCGGCTGTATCCGCCTCTGCACGCGGCCACAGTCTGGCCGGCCGACACACGAGCTCGGTGCACTCCCGGACAGTCGGCTGGCTCCCGCCGACTGCACCCGTCAATCGACACACGATCAGTCCCCGGCAGTCCTGTATCGGCAGGCTCAGGGCGCGGGCTGCCGACTCTGGCCGGCCGACACACGAGCTCGGTGCACTCCCGGACAGTCGGCTGTATCCGCCTCTGCACCGGTCACAGTTCTGGCGCGGCCGACCGAGCTCGGTGCACGGACAGTCGGCTGTATCCGCACACAGTTCTGGCGCGGGTGCCGACTCGGTGAGGCACGACAGTCTGGACATAAGCTCTACTCCGGCAGTCGGCTGTATCCGACTCGGTCAGACGGCCGACACAGACAGCTCCGGCGCGGGTGCTAACTGGTGAGGAACGACAGACAGCTCCGGCGCGGGTGCCAACTGGTGAGGAACGACAGACAGTTCTGGCGCGGGCTCCGCCGACTGCATTGATCAGTCGGCACTGTATCGGCAGGCTCAGGGCGCGGGTGCCGACTGGTGAGGAACGACAGACAGTTCTGGCGCGCGATGCCAGCCGCCCGACGCACCCCATGCTATGACGTAATAACCCCCGGCTCAGGGCGTGGGTGCCGGCTGGTGGCGGACGGTCGACAGTTCTGGCGCGCGACTGCCGCTGTCCCACGCAGCTCGTGCTACAACGCAATAACCCCCGACTCAGGACGTGGGTGCCGGCTGGTGGCGGACGGTCGACAGTTCTGGCGCGCGACTGCCGCTGTCCCACGCAGCTCGTGCTACAACGCAATAACGCCCGGCTCAGGCTGGCAGTAAAGGCGCCGCTCTGATCTGGCGAATCACGCTCATTTGCAGCCAGCGGACGGCGCCCGCCCGCCGAGACGCACTGAATTCCATCCGTCCGTCGCCGGCGCCAACGCTGCCATACTTCCGGACGGCAAGTCAATGCGGCCGCCGCACTGTCACGCCGTGTGCCATCGGAGCCACCGGAGTTCCATCGCCGCCGCACGCGCGATGGAACTCCGGTGGCTGCTTCGAGTTCGCCTGCCCTTCTCTCCGCCCCCTCCCTCCCGCAACCCTCTCACGATACATTGCCAGTCAGGCTCTTATTATTACAATCAAAGTGGGATAGATGGTCGATTTCCAAGCTACGTGCCGATGGCAACACCCAATATCTAGTCATGGATGTTACCCAGAAACGGCAATGCAGTCCAACAGTCACCCGCACGGTCATCAACATGTCGTCACCTGAGTGGCTCAACGGCCGGTCATCAACATGTCATCAATATGGCATCACCCGAATGGCCTAACCGTCACTCACAGTCATCAATATGTCATCACCTGAATGGCCCACTGATCACCCAGTCATCAACATGTCGTCGTCTGAATGGCCCACTGGTCACCCAGTCATCAACATGTCGTCGCCTGAATGGCCCACTGGTCACCCAGTCATCAACATGTCGTCGCCTGAATGGCCCACTGGTCACCCAGTCATCAACATGTCGTCGCCTGAATGGCCCATTGGTCACCTGGTCATCAACAAGTCGTCACCTGAATCGCTAAAGGCCAAATTAGGTCAACCCATTGACATTATCTTTACCTTGGAGCATGGCCTGCAAAATAGCAATATAATGTTTCAGATCCTTTCAACAGAACCATGCAATCAAGATGTGCGAACTTGATTGACATCCGAGTATTCTAACGTCACGTTAGGTCACGCCGTACGGTCAGGTTAGGAAAGTTCATGCTTCAGTATCTCGAGAACATCACTTTAGAAGCATAATATAATTGTTCCAAGAAGAACTCATTTTATACTGAAACGTATTCGTTACTTGTGCACCTTCTGACCTCGTGACCTGATCTCAGGTCACGCTGGGACAACACATAGGTTGATAAAACCATATGTGCAGCCTTCGCCTAAGTACACACTGGAATGAAATTCCAACGAACGGACAAATCATCTTAAATAAGGTTAGATCACACGAGGTCAGATCATCTCATGTCATTCGTTGGCTATTCAATGCCCATGTCGCACGACTTCGGCGGAGCTAAAACCGAATCCAGCTATCACTTGGCGAGGAACAGCAACATTCCGTATAAGACGACATTGTATACAATATAAATGGTACATGAGCTGAACTGATGACATTGACCTTTGACACATAATTAATCCAGAATGCTTATTGCACACTCTTTATCGTTTGCCGCGTTTAAACGTACTCGGATTTTTTTCCTGTACACTACAGTAAAAAAAAACACGGAAAATGACCTGACTTCAACTGAATAATTTTCACGTTACGTAAAATTTTCAGCCGGAGGCTGTTCACCTTGATGAAAGGACAGCATGATCTGAGTTTTTTTTTATACTGCAACTACTCTAAATAGTAGCACTATGAAGATTTTGGAACATTACTCACTTTGCCCGGTCCCAGGTCAATGGTCTTTGCCGATCTGATCGTGCAATGTTTGCGAAATGTGCAAAACAGGTGCATCGAAACCAATTGAAAATGTAATGTCTCTCTCTCTCTTTCACTCATTCAGCCGTTATCACGAAGAAAATTAGGGAGGGATGGGCTCTGGAGAGGGGTTCCCCCCCCCACGTCCGGCGAGGTTTCAAAGGGTGCAAGTTGTCAGACGCTCTTTCAAAACAAAGTTGCTTCATCTCAACGCAAAACAAAACGAGCTATGCGGAACTCAACCTGTCCACACACTCCCAACGGTAGAACTTAATTGCGAACGTACACCACACCATTACAGCAGCACAGGCGTGCCCCAGGGGGCCGGAAGTGGATCACTTCCGCGTGGCGGAGAACGCCCCCTGGAGGCGGCATGACCGGCTCGGCCAACACTGCCGACACAGTAGACACATTGGCCAACAACGGTTCGGGTCCTCCCGGGATATATTGCATGCGAAGGTCCGCAGCAGACACCCGGACACCTCGCCACATTGTTGGTAATACACTTCCGGCTAGATCGTTTCCTAGGTGCAATATTATGATATTTTCCCTGCTCTTTTTTCGCTCCTTTCATAGCTATTGTCCAGTACTCTCAAAGATAATGTTGAATTACCTTGGAACATTACAATTATATTACATTACAATTACATTAGATATGAAGTATAAGGAAGTGCAACATATTAACATTTGCACACGCGATAATCGCAGACACGTCTCATAGGTGCACGTGTCTGGGGCTTTTGGTGCATGTGTCAGGTGCACGTGACATTACTTTTGCGCAGTATTTCATGCACGAGTTGTCGAAAATGGTTCTTCACGTCATTTGCACACGTCAACTGTCATTGGGGTACATTTTATTCCGATCGCTATGTTTCTAGGCAATGCATCACTCATCATCGCTGCGTATTATCCGCGTTATCCGTGAATAATCCCCGGCAATAACTGAAGCAGCGAACGAATCGGTGCAAAAATAGCAAAACACGTGCAGAATAATTAACAATAATGCGAAAGATAGCTGCAATTTCAAGCGGCGCAAATTCCAATATCTATCATGCTAACTACGGAAACAGCATGCTATTAAGTTTAACACAAGGGATTTAGCACAGGACGCAATATTAATTCCAACACAAGTATTGCACAAGGGAGAAATCGGTTGGATTGGCACAAGAAATCGATTTCCACAAATGCGGTGAAAAGAGTATTTGTTGGACAGCTGTGACGTTAAAGCCTCTGGCTACCTGGCCCCTCAGTCGGAGCTCTTCAGATGAGAGTCCAATCCAGTTAAAAAGGAATAATAACTTAACTGTTATGGTAGGGCTCGCTCAGGCCTAAATCTGTAGGAGGTGCGGAATTCCGAACCACTCCGAGGTCTCTGAATCTATTGAGCCGAATTCAAAACTGAAGATCTCAAGCGAATTCTACTGATCTAATGTACACATATAGATAGTCACATTTGGATGTAAAGCTGTTCGCAATGGCGAAGACAGAATGAAAACGTGGGGGAATTGATCAAAACCATTTAGGACTGTTTGTATTTTATGTCAGTTAGATTAAGCATGGATGGGCATACATCTTACAGAATGGTTCTTAATTGTGTTAATGCTTCGCCGTCAGTGCCACAAAAGTCCATTATTTTGTCATTCTTGCTGAATGCGTGTTTTTTTGGCCAGAGACATCGTGAGGGAATTACACTAGGGTGGATATTCAGATGTCCAAGTGCGAACCCTACAATTATTCGCCATTGGGAAAATCTTCTGCCGTTGTGACTGAGTGCGATTTATTATAATCGTCCGTCCTGAATTCACTTCTCTTCTCCTTGATCCGCCATTGTTAAAGTGTCACCCTCGTCGCGTCATTGATTGTAGTTTTTTTTAAAAAATAGGATATGTCCTAAACATTTCCCGCCATCTCCTGGATTCGCCATTGGGAAGGTCGTCTGGTTCCGATACTGCTTGTGATGTATTATTACCATTTGTCCCCAATTCATTCCGCCCGGATGGCTTTCCGATGATAACGTAAATGATACCGATTTGAGAAAAATCGGTCACATATTACCCATTTTTTCTTCCCCATGAATCCGTCCATGACATAATTAGGGTCAAAATAAGCATTTCCCTAGATAAGCAAGGTACCATGAGAAGTTGAATTCCAACTTATAGTCACTTGAACAGCAAAACATTGAAGATATTCAGAAACTTGTGCTGTAACTAAGTTCTCGCAAACATCAGTTGGAGGTGGCTAGCAATATTCGCTCCCGGAGCCGCCTCCGATATAGTTGTGACACTAAACTCATTGAAATATTTTGAAATAAAAAACTTTGCGAAGAGTCGCGAGTTTCACGTTCCCATTACAAAGGGTTAGGGAACGGCAGTCGAGAAGGGATTATAGGGGGGGGTTGCGGAATCGCCACCCCTCACCAGAATAGGGCATGCGGAGCAAGGTCCAATATTGGCGATGGTTGTTTTCAACAATCGACCACTGCTGAACTTGCATGGCTGTGTGGATGACATCGAACCAGCGCACGAGGGAGCATCAAGCAACTCGTGTTTCCGGACACTCTGATAATGCGTGTAGGAAAAAAACAAACAAAGCCACCAGGCTTAAACTGAAAACAAAACTTGGACACCGATGATGGTTGGCAAAAATGAATCGGTGCCGGAATGGTGCAAGTACAGGCTGCCGAAGAACTGAACAAAAACAAGTTCCGTTCGCAACTGTGGAACTACCCAAGCTGCAGCCATCAACGATGATCAATGATGACATTCTGTAATGGTTGAGAGGTCCCTAGACCATGCATAGCACAAGCTACCTGCCATGGGCGATTGGGAGAAGAACAAAAACGACTTGTCGAAGTTAGAAAAGTCGGCAAGCCCAAAAGCACCTGAAGGGCATATGAAAGGAAGAAGGGCCACATACATTTGGTTATGTACATATTTGGGAAGTTCGATATGCTCTTTAGAGGAATAAAAAGTTGGGCATTCGGTCATCATAACCTTTATGATTTCCCACCTGAATAGTGCCTGTCTTGGAATACGGTTTCGGCAGTCTACAAGACGGCTGCAGTACACGTACATGGGCAGCAGAGACAAGTCAGTCAATACAAGTCCATGATAAAAAAATGGCTAAGCCGTGACTGTCAGGCGTGGTTCGCCGTGACGGTCTGACGTGGTCTGCCGTGACTGTCTGACGTGGTTCGCCGTGACTGTCTGACGTGGTTCGCCATGACTGTCTGGCGTGGTTCGCCGTGACTGTCTGGCGTGGTTCTCCGTGACTGTCTGGTGTGGTTCGCCGTGACTGTCTGGCATGGTTCGCCGTGACTGTCTGACGTGGTTCGTCGTATCTGTCTGGCGTGGTTCGCCGTGACTGTCTGACGTGGTTCGTCGTATCTGTCTGGCGTGGTTCGCCGCGACTGTCTGGTGTGGTTCGCCGTGACTGTCTGACATGGTTCGTCGTAACTGTCTGGCGTGGTTCGCCGTGACTGTCTGACGTGGTTCGCCGTGACTGTCTGACGTGGTTCGCAGTGACTGTCTGACGTGGTCTGCCGTGACTGTCTGGCATGGTTCGCCGTGACTGTCTGGCGTGGTTCGCCATGACTGTATGATGTGATTAGCTGGGCTAAAACAATAAGCAGTTCATGTTCTGCATATGCAAATGACCAACAAAAACAGGTAAGCTTGAGCGTAATAGACCAAATTGTCCCGGCAGCACAGCTAACTTACATTTCCGGGTGTGATGATTCCGTGGCCTGACCTGACTCGAATGCCCTTATGTCACAATGTGTAACAGTGATCACCCCATTGGTGATCCGGGGCTTATTGTGACTGCGGTGGGCAGCTCCTCCGACGCTATACAGAATTACTCATGTATTACTCATCATGTACGATTATATGTGCGTACATCTAAAGCACCTCGGTTCAATCAGTTCAGCAGTGATGAAGTTTTGCCGAATGCAGCCACGCTTTATGTCTTGTTTTACTTTATGCGATAAAGTTAAAAGCTTCGAGCCATTTTCGTATAGTATCATTTCATTGTGTGGTTGGAAATTGGAGCTGAAGTTCAGATTTTTCCCGTCTTAATTTTGTCTTGTAGTTATAGGGTCTGTTCCCGTGGCTCCACTAACCTCCACAAACCTCCACTGGTCGTTCCCGTCGCAAATCCGGTGGAGATTTTTCCTCCACCAACCTCCACCAGTGGAGCAAAAGCTCCACCAGCCCAGAAGCAGGGTTCAATTGTGATTTTTCAGTTGAGCTCAATCACGGCGCACTTGCGCCATATATTTGCGCGTAAACAACGTCCTCCATCATATGAATCTCATCTTCATGCATCAACTGAATACCAGGATCATCCTTCGCAAAGGAAATATGAAATTACTACTACAACTATGAACAATAATCGAAGTAACAGATGCAGACCACAAAACATATTTTTAAGCCTTTGATCTACGTCATTCGGCCTAAGGGAAGATGTTACTTTACCGGCCGGATCCGCCGCAATTCCCGTGCCCAGAAGTACCGCCGTTCTCCTGGCGCCGACTAAAATCCTACTCGAGCCCGATCGACGAGGTCGGGCAAGTTGAGATGAGGAAAAGTCAGCATCGGGTAGAGAAGCGCCTCGGGGCCGAGGGAGCCCGGCGGGTCCAGACACGAGATTATATGCTGTACGTTAAGAAGGCAGGCCAAACCGCAAAACAGGGGCAGACGATGCTCAACCGAGAGGAAAGAGAGATTGCCTGGTTCATCCCATAGGCGAAAAGGCCGTGTGCTCCCCGCAGTCTCTGAGGACACATACATAGTGAGAAATAAAGACAAATTTGGGACTTTGTAAAACAAGGCACACTATGTACATTGTGCGATCATCTGGACAAACATTTGAAAGGCAATTTGGCCAATTTATGATACAGCGCCAAATGCTTCCTTTTTGTCGCGGAATTCACACCGCTGTCAGCTGATTTCTCCACCAAGCTCCACCAGTCGGTCCCGTGGGCCAGTCTCAACTAGCCTCAACTAGCCTCCACTGAGTTCCTTCTGGTGGAGCCACGGGTACACACCAATAGTGTCGGAGCTTATTTGTGTGGTTCGGTAAGAATTTAACATAATCCAGTACCATTGCACTACACATAGGGTTATATTCCGATCATAATGTTCGATGTTTCGGCTTTCATGTAGCAAGATAATAATCGTAGACAAGCTTACGCATGTACGCCAGATAGTTTTGAACATGGTGCGACGGCCCGGGAAATTTGTTAAGGGTGGATTGCGGAAAAATAGTGTGTGCACACAGTGGCTCCGACACGTCATTTTAATTTGGGTGGGTGGATAACAAAGGCAATCCCAAAAACCTTCTGAGATGCAGGCTAGAAAAAAAGTGCAGAATTTCCATTATCTTCTCGTATTTACATTGTCACCTTTGCGGGGCCAGTTTTCGTATATTAGAGTGAGGCATGTGAAAAATAATAACTTGTGTCAGTTTTTGAAGAAAACTGAATTAAATTTACCTTTTGCTTACAAATCACAAATGGTGGCCAAGAGCGGGAGCTGGCCACAGCCGTCCTGTGATTCCGACATCACTAGACACTGAAATTAAACCAGAGCGCGTGGCCCTCCAGTAGAGGTGGGGTCCCGGGGAGGACCGTCAGGACCCTCACTGGGTTCGTTAGACCCTCATTGAACCCTCCGTGGAAAATTTCGCTCTACAAGAAGAACCAAGCCAAATGCAAAACAATCAAGAGGAGGGGCTGAGACAACGCCCGAACCGATATCATTTTCCTTCTAAGTTGTATTTGTTGCCTGTGGGAGGGCAATTCTGCTGCCCCCGGAATCTCGAGAGCTCTCCACCTATGCCTTGCAGTACTACATTTTAAGCCTAAATGTATTATTATATAGATGACATAAATTAGCTCGCTATGATCCAGGTAGTTTGCACGTTCGTCCTGCATCATCTTTACAGTTGAAATTATATATATAATCGAACTCCTAACGTGCGCGCCGTGTAACATTGATTTAGAAAAACGACACGTAGCTATTCAAAACACTCGTTACTATTTCGTGCCGTTTTTTATTGGAACATTCAAGACGCACAAACTCATTCCAGGTTATACGGGCAATTTCTCACCTGGATGTTTAGCGGAAGCGAGTAGCGACAGAACGACACACAGCCTTTCGGTTGAAAGACCAGCGTTCTACCCCTGGGCTAACTTGTCTCCTTTTCGGGTCATATTCACTCATATATTTCCAACACAGTCATGGCACAACCTTGGTGAATACACCCGACAGGCCACATTCCTCATGCACGGCCGCCCAGCTTCGCGGTGGTGCCTGCTTGGTGCAGCCATGATGCCTGCTCGGTGCAGCCGTGGTGCCCGCTCGGTGCAGACGTGGTGCCCTCTCGGTGCAGCCGTGGTGCCCGCTTGGCGCGGCACTGTACCCGCTCCGTGCGGCACTTGTGATTGGGTGATCGAGATAATCCCATCAAGCTTTCGGCCCATCTCGCATCTGTCACACTTAACAAATCGAAACATTTTGTGCGGCGAACTCGCTGCGTACCTCTCACCAAACAACATTTTGTCTCCTCACCAATATGCCTACAGGCCTAGCCACTGTACGGAGGATGCCGTGCTCGACGCTGTGTCCTTCGATGCCTCTAACGAATCAGCTTCAACACCGACAGAGGCGAACTTTCAACTATCATATCAGTATATTTTGGTAAAGCCTTTGACAGCATCGACCACGGTGTCCTCATTAACTCCGTTTATACTGCCTGTACTGTCTCGACCACACCTGGATTCGCAGTTACCTGGGTGGCCAGGGGCAGATGGTGAGAGGGGGCTCGGAGACCCGTCCCGTCACCCATGGTGTCCCACAGGATTTCATAGCATGCTTGCTCTTCAGCCTCTTCACCAACGACCTTCCGTTACTTTCCCGAACATCACCTTATCTCGTATACTGATGACACCCAGCTGCTTGACCATGCCGTTCGAATCAAGCAAATCTGCAGAATCACAAAACCCGCTAAGAGCACTCACTCGAAATTCTTCAGATATGGTTTAGGTTCAACTAGCTCCAGATGAATACTGACAAAACGGACTTCATGCTCATTGGCTCTCGGCGAAAGAGAAAAGCTGTAGATTTCCAGTTTCAAAGTTCAAATGTTAAACCAACACAGGCCTTCAAGCTGCTGGGTGTCTTCATAGCTCCCGTCCGGGGGGGGGCACCTCACACAGGTCGCCCGGAACCACAACTGCTTTCTCATCTACCTCTACCGGCACTTCACCAAGGACACTCAAATAGCTGATTCAAACTCACGTCTTTCCGCATATCACTTATCGAATTTCGGTATGGGGAGGAGCATCCAAGGGTACTTCAGAGTACAAACACTTATCAACTTCGCAGCCAGGATTGCCACTGGAACACGTCGTTTGGAACACATCGGTCCGGCTTTGGAGCTCTGAGGAGGTACAGAATCGATCGCATGGTGGAAAGGCGGGATGTCACCAAAGCATTTAAGGTGCTCCACAGCGGCTCGGGCCCTCAGGCTCTACGTGGGACGTTTCGACCCCGCTTCGAGGCGTCGCGGCGCGTGACCCGATCGGCTAGCGCCCTTGAGCTGCCGGCTGGTATACACGCAAAGGAGCTTTATATTCCCGGCCGCGGCCACTTGGAAGCAGCTGCCTGCGGCCATCTCGGAATGCCGCTCCATGTCATATTTTTAGTCGGCTGTACAGGAGATGGAGTAATGTGTCTTGTCGTTCAACTAATTGAACAGGTTATTCTACAAGGTAATCCCGGCAATCCAGGTATGAATCGACCAGGTAAACTCCATGGTCTGATCCCTGTACAGATTATACAAAAGGAAACCATCGGAATATAAATTACAACACGAAATATACAAATGAGATGAATTATCATCAAACAGAGCTAAACTATGCAACAAAAGTGTAATTTGGCTAGTGAAGTACCAACATTACAACTTTAATACCAACGGGGGCGGATACAGGAATTGTAATGGGGGCACATGTGCCGGAGGGGCGTCATTTCGAAAGTATCTGGAGGGGCGCCGGGCGGCTTTGCCTTCCGAGGGTCTCGCCTGACTGAATAATTCGAGGGGAGGGGTGCAGTCGAGCCTCCCCGGAGGGGTGTTGTTTCCACCGGCTGGGCGCCTCTGGCTGAAAAAAGAAGTTGAGGGGGTGCACTAGAGCCTTCCCAGAGAGGCACCTTTTCCCAGCAGGAGGGAATCAACCTCCCAATGCCCCCACAGTGCCCCCTTTGTAACTGCCCCTGAGAACCAGTACCATGTGATAAGCAATATTTTAACCCGCCCCGTCTCGGGGGGGGTATGCGACCCCTAAGGTCTTCGGCCACGTAGGTAAAGTCGTTGCATGTATAAATGCGACTTCCCCGTCTCCTGCCTTCCACAACTTGGAAGTTCATGCTAAGCTCGTAACCCAAGCCATGAGAGCACTATATCACCGTGAGACGCCTCCACTCGAACTGGATATGCGTTCTCCAAATGCTGCGACATGACACTCTTCTCCGCCCATCCCCAAGTCAGCCATCTGTGTTGTGCGTCATAGGCATGACTAAGGCATGAAGAGCCATCATATTGCAGGCGGATATCATGTAAATGTTATGCGATCATCCGCCACTGCGTGTCGCATTATTTTCCCACGCGTCGATGTATTGCAGGCGGAAATCGTGTCAATGTTATACGATCATCCGCCCCTGAGCATCGCATTATTATCCCACGCGTCGATGCGTGGGCTACCGAGCTCTCGAACAATAAAAAGCTGCACGCAAAGAGCACATACTCAATAGTGTCATCCTGCCATCTGGCGATAAGTATTGCTACCTATGCTTCAGCAATCAATCCCATGATGTTCATTCCTTATTTGTTGCTATAATACCTATACCGTGCTGCTACCTAGCGACAACTATCTGAAGTAATGCTTCTATAAAATTATGGAGTTCTTGAATCTGTGGAGGTTGTGAGCGCTTCGGAGTTGTGGAGGTTATGACATGTGGAGGTTATGACCGCTTCGGAGTTGTGGAGGTTGTGAGCTGTGGAGGTTATGAGCGCTTTGGAGTTGTGAGGTCGTGAGCTGTGGAGGTTATGGTGCATCGGAGCTGTGGATGTTATGACCGCTTGGAGTTGTGGAGGTTGTGGACTGTGGAGGTTATGACCTGTTGAGGTTACGACCGCTTCGGGTGTGTTGAATTGTGGAGGTTATGAGCTGTGGAGGTTATGATACATTTCCGACGCTGGAATATAAGCCGAGTTCACAAAACTCAGAGGCGGGCACAAAACACCAGTCATTCTGGCTTTTGGCACGCGCAAAGGCGTAGACGATCGAAGTCATAGACCAACGACGGACTTATTGCATTCTTCATTGTTTTTAACCAGCGCTAAGCCGGAACTCTGGGGGTATTGTGCCATACAAAGTTGGCAAACCTACAAGGTTATTGGGGCCCGGACTGGCGAGTGCAGCCATGTCTAGATTTGATGAGATCCCGTCTGAGTGAAGAAGTCGCGGGACCTTTTACAGCAGAGGAAGGGGAGGGGAAGTTCCCAACCTCAGATAAGCTTGCATGAACGCTAGTTTTACGAGCTTGTCATGCTTGTGACGTTTGTCCTCACCCCTCCGGTAGCTTCACTCCCCCCACACTTGACAGGGTACAGAATATGCTGTCAGGACCGCGTGCACTGTGTTGCAGCCATCAGACGCACAAAGACGACTAAAAAATAACCTTGGTACTACGGGGTCGGCAACCGCAGCGGACCGTGTCATGCGGGTTGGTCCATCCTTCCAGTTTTGTGCGAGATCCTGCCGATAAGGTTCTCGATTCGAAAGTTAATTTGAGCCTTATAGGGCGACTGGTCACCCTGCCAGTGCCAGCGGCTGCCGTTTGAGCTACGTACGTTTGCAGCTAATCCCACCGAGTAGTGTCCGCTTCAGCCCCAGGATATGCACTTGCACAGGCAAACGGCAGCACTTAACTCAACGCAAGCTGTGGTGGGTCAGGGCACATGAGCGGCTATAGGAACAGAAAGGTACGCAGCGGTCAATAATGGTGGGTGCATTTTTTTACACATCGCTGCAGACCGCGTGCGATGTAGATACTGTTGGGGGAAGGGGGGGGGGAGGTCGAAGAGTCTGGTATAAAAATGCACCTGAAATCATTTCAAACGAGATAGGCAGCATATGTTACAATATAAGCGATAATTCGAAGCACGCTCAGTGGCGTAGCGAAGGGGGAGGGGTGAGGGAGAAACTAGGTGGAGGAGCCGCTCCTTCGATGGTTCCGACGGGCTCTCTAGGCGACTGCCTTGAGGCGCAATGTCATCCCAAGACGTAGATGCAGAGATATACCGGGAGGGAATATTAAAGTACATCTACCAGATTGTGTGAAAAGGGATCCTAGACATGAAATCGCCCATCCCGAGAACTGACAAAGGCCGCACAGACAGGAGAGTTGGAATGCCCATGCTAGCTGGAGATGGCTGTCTCAGCTGAGAAGCGCCACTAGCAGCTGAGACATAAGCAGAGCCCTGGGGAATAAGCAGGGCTCTCGAGATCAGAGAGGGCAGGAAGGGCCCCTGACGGATGAACAGGACACCTACGAGCTGAAGAAAAATAGTAATGGCCCATCTCATACCTGGAATACTTGCAAGATGAGACATAGACAGGGTTATAGAAGACTGCCATGAGTCCCTAAAAGCAGGACACGATCCTGGGGGATGAACGAGGCTCCCTGGGAGCCAAAGAGAGGCCCTGTGGGCTGAGAGCTAATCTGTTGTGAGGGAAGCTGAATGCCGAGGGCCTCAGAGTTAGAATGTTCCTGAAATCACAAAAACTATCGGTAACTGTGAAGGGCTCCTGGCAGCTTGAGAGAGCCCCTGAGGGTTAACAGAGCACCATGAGAACTAAGAAAGGCCCACTAAGGCTAGTGATGGTTGTGAGGAATACCGAAGACCCACCTCGGAGGTAGCACATCCTTAAAGTTAGAAAGTTCCCCGATTGGGAAGGGCCCCTAGCAACTGGAGAAGGCCCCCGACGATTAAACATGGCCACTGAACGCTTGAGAGGACTGGACTGCGAAGCCCAAGAGGGTTGGAAGGCGCCCCTATGAGAAGAATGGGACCCCTGAGAGTTAAGGAGAGTCCTTAGGGGATAGCGGTGACTGTGAGAGATGCTGAGGACCAGTTTCAGAACTGGAAAACAAACTTTCAGAAAGACTGTCAAGGACTAGGAAGAGTACCTGAGGGTTAAACAGGGTCCCTGAGAGCTAGTGAGGACTGGACTGGAATAATCCTGAGCCTTGGGAGGAACCCTAAGGGATGGATAGGGCTCCCTAAAAGCCAAGGAGAGCTCCAAGAGCGATATTTGTTGGAAACTGTGCGGCTTGTGTCGGAGCTAGATGCCAGCGAAAACTAGACAGGGCTGTCGAGGACTGGGAAGGGCCTATGAAAGATGGAGAGGGCTCCTCACGGATAAATAAGACCACTGAGAGCAAAAGAGATTGGGATGCCCATGAGGTTTGGGATGGGCACCTGATGGATGTGGGAGGACCATCCACCGGCTAAGCTAAGAGTCATTGATAACTGGCGATGGTTGTGAGGAACACGGGGTGCCCACCTCAAAGTCAAGACATTCTTGAGAGCCAGAAAGGTTGTCGATGACTAGGAACGGCCCTCCACAAGCCAGAGAGGGATGTGTGGGGGGGGGGGAGTGGTGAAGAGAGCCACTGAGTTCCATAAAGGTCTGCCTGAAGGCAGGGATATCCTCGAGGGTTGGACAGGGCTCCCAAATGGCTGGTCAGGGCGTCCTATGGTCTAAAGAGGGTAACAGATGATGGTCTGATGGTGGTATACGTCTAGAAGTAATTAATTGCTTTTAGACATTCTAGAAATTGCAGACATTGCTTCTGCATGGCAGCAATGCCTGTTTAAGCAATGTCTGTTTACTTGGCTGCATGATGGTTTGCTTGCTAGCCTCTCTGAGGGCACCAGGTGGGTCTTGGTGGATGGAAGGACCTCTGACGGCCTTTCCATCTTCCGTACAGGGGGGGGGTGACACCGGTCAAGGAAATCAACATGACCAATTTGTGGATCCTTCATGTTAGGCACAGCTGATGAGGCTTGTTGGTAAACCTTTCTTTCCCCTCCCTCAAGGTTGGTTTACGTCACAAGACTTATTTTCCTTCAAATGATGAAATCAATGCAGTTTGTTTTCTTTCAGCGTTAATTTCAAGGATGACATAGATGAAGATGCATATATATATATATATATATATATATATATATATATATATATATATATATATATATATATATATATACATATATATATATATATATATATATATATATATATATATATATATATATATATATATATATATATATATATATATGTATATATATATTGATCATGAAAAAATCGTCACGACAAGGTTGGTCAGGTTGGGTCAGAATCACACTTGAAAACCAACTTACGCACTATGCATGCTAGAGACACAGGGGAAATGTTAGTTACAAGCCAAGATAGCCTAGAGGTCATATCACGTCATGTTTCTCCATTCTTGGTTATGCTTTGGTTCTAATGACAATAATAGGTCAACCCAGTGACATGAGCTTTATCGTAGGCAATGTCCTGGAAAACCTGAATATATATATATATATATATATATATATATATATATATATATATATATATATATATATATATATATATATATATATATATATATATGATATATATATATATGTATGTATATATACACACACACACACACACACATATATATATATATATATATATATATATATATATATATATATATATATATATATATATGTGTGTGTGTTTGTGTGTGTGTGTGTGTGTGTGTTCCGTGTCCTTTCAATATAATCATTGAAGCAAATGTGTGCATCTGTTTGACATCGGAAAATCCAAGTGGCAAGTCACGTCACATGATATGGCAATGTCAAGTAGGTTCATGTCTTAATATCTTCGGTACATCACTTTCAAGCACACACAATTTGTTCTAGGAAGAACTGATACGATACTGAAACATCTATGCAAATTATCCAGCTTCTGACTTCGTGACATGGCCATAGTCAACCTTGGACAATGCATATATTGATAAAGCGGCCACTTCAATATTAGCCAACGTGTACACTGCTTGGAAAGTAATTCCAAAGAAAGTTAAAATCAGGCCAAATAAGGTCAGGACACACGAGGTCAGATCATAGCAGGTCATTGGTTGGCCATCCAAGGTAGAGACGTGGAGACGGAATTCAGATATGACTTCACGAGGAATAGCAATATTCTGTATAACATGACATTGTGTAGAATATATATGACACTTGATCTGACCGTATGCCATTAACCGTTGTCACATATTTCAACCCAGAATGATTAGTGCAAGTTCTTCGACATTTTCGGCTTGAAAAATTATCGCCAAATTCGATCTTTCCTCTCAGCAAGGCGAAAAACTCGGAAATTCAACCGATCACAGGTCAGTAACCTGCACCTTAGTTAAACTTTCAAAATAGCACGTTGTTCGTCTTGACGAAAGGACAGCATGACCTGAGTTTGTTACTCATATGTTGCAAATAATCCGAATGGCGGCACAATGTTCCAGCGAGTAGTGTGCGCTGTCAAAAGTGTTATTCGCTCTCTAACTAATCGGGACATGCGCCCTTCATTAGTAGCGGTGCCTGTTGCTCCAGCGCCAGCAATAAAGCCAGCTCAGGAGGCGGTGACGGCGGGCACCTGTGCAGCTGCCGTCTTTTTCAATTTCCGAGTGCAGTAAAATGATGACTTGTAAGGACATACCATTTAATAAAGACAAAAAAACATCCCATTGTGCGGATCCTCACTGGAGGCGGAGGGGGGGGGTTGTCATACTGTGCCCACTGTCTAAAAAGTGCAAGTTCAAAAGACAGCTATTGTGCATCAGGTATCAATATATAAATATATATATATATGTGTATGTGTGTGTGTGTGTTAGGTATGTATGTATGTATGTATATATGTCTGTATGTCTGGAGGCGATCCACTGTCAGACTGATTCAGATGTCCTTTGGGGTTGAAATCATAACGGGCGTAACACCCATGGGTCCTAGCTGTCACTCAGCCTAAAATCCTCCGCTTTCTCGAGGACAGTCTTACCAGACACTGCGTTGTAGGCCAACCCGCATGACGCGTTCCGCCGCGGCCGACCACCTCGCAATGCCAAGCGTACTTTATAGTAAATTGTACGTAGCATATGATGCTAATAGTTTACTGCGTTGGTAGGCTAACCCACATGGCACGTTCCGCTGCGGCCGACCACCTCGCAGGCGCCAAGATTGTTTTTAAGTCAATTGTATGTGGCACGTGGTGTTTGCAGCGTTCGAAATGCACCCACATCAGTTTGCAATGTGGTGATAGGTACCATGCCGGCCGACAGCGTCCCCTCGTCATTTTCTAAGTCTGAAAAACGTCCGATCGTGTGATTCGGAAACGACCGATTACTGTTCGTTTAGGGTGCATTGGGGTGTATTCTGGATACAGGGTAATACTGACTGGATATTCGTGCGGACAGTCATTTGGTGCGGATAGCGAACCGGAACGGATAGCATTTGATGATGATAATTTGATACGGTTTGGATAACGGATTGTTTCTCCAACTTTCGCCGTGAAAGTCAAATTTTAATACAATAATCGCATTTCCTTATGTTTCCCGTTACATAACAAAATGTGAAGATTGGCTGATGCTGATAGTTTTTGAACAGTCTGGAAAATATGCCATGCCACTAATCAGCAACCAAGTTGTCATACACATTCTTGCAGGCACATTTAATGTCAAGCACATGTAGGAGTAACTTGAGCTGGATTCGTTCCATTTCTGTATCAACTTGAAGTCATCATCAGCTTTTATGCAATCTAAATAACTACAATCACGCTGTTACCGATGAGCTCGTGGTGTGCTACCTATGATCATATTCAGTAACCCACCTATGCTATATGTAGCTTCATTTTCACTAAGTAAATAGATACATGCCTAACCATTATGTATATATGGCGCACTGTAGTCTCGCCTCACAGATGAAGTGAGTCATATACAAATGTTAGCTTGTGATCCGACGACAGAATACAATCAGCAATACTCTGAGTAAATTTGAATCCATATTGTTCATCAAAATCATACCACTGCCTTCCCTAGCCATATGTAATGAACTTATGAAATACTACAGCAAACATTCACGCCACTGGAACATGCGAAATGTGCATGAATGGTAGTGCCGATACCTGCAAACCAAGACATTCGTTTGAATTACCTGAGCTAATGTGTACGAATCCGTCATTCTACTTCGGTTGGAAGTAGCATGGTGCCGGCACGTTGTATTTGATTGCAAAATTGTGCAGAGGAACACACTGGTAGTATGTACCAACCCACTTCTAAAGCTAAAGTTTTAACGTTCACATCACTAGGGCAGCCACTATGGTGCGGCTTCATTGGTACATTCAACGACTCATGGTTTCATGGTTTCGTAGCCTTTGCTGCAGTGGCACTAAATCGAAATATAATCACGAAAAAACTAATAAGATAAAAGCAATTCGTTTTAGTTTTTGCAAATATATCTTACGCACTTTTTTTTTTCAAAACTGATGGTAAAGGATGGAACACCGACTGATGCTGAAGGGGGCTGAGTTCAATTGATAGGAATGATATAGTCCCTGCTGTCTCCAACACTCTTGGGCGAAGTGTTGTCATGCGCGCACCCCAATATTTCGCGTGGGTGGGATCCATCCAAACCACAATCGCGTGGAGATGGGGGCTGTAAACCCGTGGTGATTCTACAAACCCGTTCCCCTATGGGCGTCGCCACCACCTGGGTTCCTGGGCTCTGGACCCCACCTTATTTTTTTGGTGGGGTCTGACCTCACCTGAAAAGCTGGTAAACCTCTGGAAAATACGATTTCTTACTGAGGTTTCCTAGCTTCTGTATCAGGTGGAATCTGAATCGGGCGGATGGACTCGCCCGACGGTCCCGTCGGGCGGACCTCCGTCGCGGTCAATGTTATCACGACCTGCGACGTGCCCATCATGTGCCTGCCTGTCTGACCTGTCCTTGGAGATTGCTACCCTCGAAAGGGTTGTGCAACTATTGCACTTTGCATAACATTGTGCATTGCAAACAGCAAACAATATTTTCTGTTCATGCTAGTGCTTCCTCCATGCTAGTGATGGATGGACCACTTTCATTGCGGCTTTGGTCATGGGTGCAACGTTAGCCGGTTATGTGGTAGACAATGGACATGTCCTCCCCCCCCACACTAATTTTGGAAAAGTCGCAGCTTGTCTCTTCCATTCATGAGACTTGTCTTCCATATGTTTTTAGGAAGAACTCGGATTATCTCCTTTTATTTTCATCCAAAAACCTTCCTTTTAATTTTGTATATTGGTTATTGAGGCATGCCAACCGGACGTGTCGCTTGCCATACATCTGATATGATTTAAAAGACCCGCTATGCACGCTGTGCACCCTTTGCACAGTGCACGTTGAATGCAGGCTCGAACCGCACACGTGTGTGAGCATAATTGAGTTGCGTTTGATGCCAACACGTTGGCACAACACCCATCGGTTCTGATCACTGTTCCTCGCTTGGATGGGTGCACGATTGGAGCGTCAAGTTGGACTTTTCGCGTCAAATTTGTGTAATCATGTGTTTCTGTGTAATCAGTGTATGCAAACTTCAGATGTATCGACTCACATTGGGAAATAATCCTTGCATGTGTGGAGCTTCACAAAGAAGGTTAATGGGACCCAGGGTGTTTTTGCCATTCCCTTCCATAAACACCCAAAGGCAGAGGACCGACCAGATGGGTCGGTCGGGGCCCGCCCGTCTTGACAAAAAGATATATTAGATCAAACCAGAATATATGTTCCAGAAATTGTTGGATTTGCACCACGTTAACTCGTACATTTTCGGCAGGCTAGGCGTGCCGAAAGTGGTCTCATTTCAACTCAGTGGTGAAGTTTCGGGAGTCTTTGAGGCCTAGCTTGGAGCAGGAGTGGTCCATGGGAATTGGAGGGGCCTCTTGAAGCTGGAGAGGCTCTTGGCAGAGGAAGGGCCATTTGATCCTGAATGGGCCCCTTCTGGACGACCCTTGGGATTGGCGAGGCAACTTGAATTGAAGCTGGAGGGTCTTTGAGCCAGGAGGGACCGTTTAAACTACAGGGACCCTCTTAGCCGAAGGCCCAATGGAGTTCGATCATCATTGGAGGAGTTGAGTGGCCTCTGGAAAGAAAAGGTTGCCTGACGTTCCGGAGCTCTGGAAGATAGAGAACCGTAGGAATTGCAAAATTTGAGAAACCTTTGTGATTTCGGGAACCCCAGAACAGCTGAAGGAGAGTCCCTGGGAGATGGAGTGCCGCTAGGAATTTGGTAAATTCGATGGGCCCCTGCGGGCTGGATGAACTCAGAGGGTTAGAGAACTGGCTGGGAACAGGAGTGGTTCTGGGAGCTGGAGTGGGCCTCCTGAAGCTGGAGGAACTCTTGGGAAAGCTGGAAGGTCCCATCGAAGTTGGAGATGCCTCTTGAAGCTGGAGTGGCACCTTGAAGCTGGCCTGACCTTGAAACTAACCTAACCTAACCTAGCCTAACCTAACCCAACCGACAACCAACCAATTTCCACGGGCTACCAGGAGGGCGAAAATAAACGACATTGCAAATATTTTCCCTGGTAGTTTTAGCTACGTCCTGCTTGGAGACTGGTGACATATAGGTAGGTTTACCTTATATGACATATTGGGCATATGTAACCGTAGAACATAAATTATAGATAATTCTTCGATCGTCTCACGTCGGAACAAAAGGACACTAATACCTGTGGGCGTACCTGGGCCATCAAGGTAGGTGCCGATGATTTCCAGAAGCGTTCCTAAATCACAGCAGCTCTAGCACATATCTCACATTTTTAAGCAAATTGACAAATTTCTCGCGTTGTCCCAGCCATTTGACTCCATGCTTTATTATCTCATCGTTCAGATTTCCCAAGAGCTTCCTGGGCCTGTCTTAGTACCACGTAAGTCATCGCGAAGATCATCACGACTGTCGACGTCTCGATCCATCTTCGCAGATAACTCGTTGTAAAATGCCAGCCAAGCATATTTTGCAAATAGCACACATGAAATGGAACAAACGAATTGGGTAACACTCAACAGGAACAGGAACACCTAACGCCTTGGAAAAAAGGTAAACAACAGTTGAATTTTAGAACATTTTAGTGCACGATAAATTACAATCCACTTATTATTTCTTACCCAGTGTCCGACTGCACCTCGTGTTACCGCCTGTGGCGCTGTGCTCCGCCACCCAGCCATCGTCACCCCTAGTGACGCTGTGCTCCGCCACCCAGCCATCGTCACCCCTAGTGACGCTGTGCTCCGCCACCCAGCCATCGTCACCCCTAGTGACGCTGTGCTCCGCCACCCAGCCATCGTCACCCCTAGTGACGCTGTGCTCCCCACCCAGCCATCGTCACCACTAGTGACGCTGTGCTCCGCCACCCGGCCATTGTCACGCCTAGTGACGCTGTGCTCCGCCACCCAGCCATCGTCACCACTAGTGACGCTGTGCTCCGCCACCCAGCCATTGTCACGCCTAGTGACGCTGTGCTCCCCACCCAGCCATCGTCACCCCTAATGACGCTGTGCTCCCCACCCAGCCACCGTCACCCCTAATGACGCTGTGCTCCGTCACCCGCCACCACCGCCCCTAGTGACGCTGTGCTCCACCACCCAGCCATCGTCACCCCTAGTGACGCTGTGCTCCGCCACCCAGCCATCGTCACCCCTAGTGACGCTGTGCTCCGCCACCCAGCCATCGTCACCCCTAGTGACGCTGTGCTCCGCCACCCAGCCATCGTCACCCCTAGTGACGCTGCTCCGCCACCCAGCCATTGTCACGCCTAGTGACGCTGCCCACCCAGCCATCGTCACCCCTAGTGACGCTGTGCTCCGCCACCCAGCCATTGTCACGCCTAGTGACGCTGTGCCCCACCCAGCCATCGTCACCCCTAATGACGCTGTGCTCCCCACCCAGCCATCGTCACCCCTAGTGACGCTGTGCTCCGCCACCCAGCCATCGTCACCCCTAGTGACGCTGTGCTCCGCCACCCAGCCATCCACCCTCCCATCGTCACCCCTAGTGACGCTGTGCTCCGCCACCCAGCCATTGTCACGCCTAGTGACGCTGTGCTCCCCACCCAGCCATCGTCACCCCTAGTGACGCTGTGCTCCGCCACCCAGCCATTGTCACGCCTAGTGACGCTGTGCTCCCCACCCAGCCATCGTCACCCCTAGTGACGCTGTGCTCCGCCACCCAGCCATCGTCACCCCTAGTGACGCTGTGCTCCGTCACCCCTAGTGACGCTGTGCTCCGCCACCCAGCCATTGTCACCCTAGTGACGCTGTGCTCCGCCACCCAGCCATTGTCACCCTAGTGACGCTGTGCTCCCCACCAGCCATCGTCACCCCTAGTGACGCTGTGCTCCGCCACCCAGCCATTGTCACGCCTAGTGACGCTGTGCTCCCCACCCAGCCATCGTCACCCCTAATGACGCTGTGCTCCCCACCACCATCGTCACCCCTAGTGACGCTGTGCTCCGCCACCCAGCCATTGTCACGCCTAGTGACGCTGTGCTCCCCCCCACCCCTATGACGCTGTGCTCCCCACCCAGCCATCGTCACCCCTAGTGACGCTGTGCTCCGCCCACCCAGCCATCGTCACCCCTAGTGACGCTGTGCTCCGCCACCCAGCCATTGTCACCCTAGTGACGCTGTGCTCCGCCACCCAGCCATCGTCACCCCTAGTGACGCTGTGCTCCGCCACCCAGCCATCGTCACCCTAGTGACGCTGTGCTCCCCACCCAGCCATCGTCACCCCTAATGACGCTGTGCTCCCCACCCAGCCATCGTCACCCCTAGTGACGCTGTGCCCCACATCGTAAACGCTGTGCTCCGCCACCCAGCCTGTCACCCTAGTGACGCTGTGCTCCCCACCCAGCCATCGTCACCCCTAGTGACGCTGTGCTCCGCCACCCAGCCATCGTCACCCCTAGTGACGCTGTGCTCCCCACCCAGCCATCGTCACCCCTAGTACCCCCATCGTCACCCCTAGTGACGCTGTGCTCCCCACCTTCAGCCATCGTCACCCCTAGTGACGCTGTGCTCCGCCACCCAGCCATCGTCACCCCTAGTGACGCTGTGCTCCGCCACCCAGCCATCGTCACCCCTAGTGACGCTGTGCTCCGCCACCCAGCCATCGTCACCCCTAGTGACGCTGTGCTCCGCCACCCAGCCATCGTCACCCCTAGTGACGCTGTGCTCCGCCACCCAGCCATCGTCACCCCTAGTGACGCTGTGCTCCGCCACCCAGCCATCGTCACCCCTAGTGACGCTGTGCTCCGCCACCCAGCCATCGTCACGCCTAGTGACGCTGTGCTCCCCACCCAGCCATCGTCACCCCTAGTGACGCTGTGCTCCGCCACCCAGCCATCGTCACCCCTAGTGACGCTGTGCTCCGCCACCCAGCCATCGTCACCCCTAGTGACGCTGTGCTCCGCCACCCAGCCATCGTCACCCCTAGTGACGCTGATGCCGCCATCACCCAGCCATCGTCACCCCTAGTGACGCTGTGCTCCGCCACCCAGCCATCGTCACCCCTAGTGACGGTGTGCTCCGCCACCCAGCCATCGTCACCCCGGGGCTATTCAGATGCCGCCATCACGCGCCACCCTGCCATCGTCATCCCATTCAGATGCCGCCATCACGCACCACTGTAATCCCATGCAGATGCCGCCATCACGCACCACCGTCATCCAATTAAGATGCCGCCATCACGCATCACTGTCATCCCATCCAGATGTCGTCATCACGCACCACTGTCATCCCATTCAAATGCTGCCATCACGCATCACTGTCATCGAATTCAGATGTCGCCATCACGCATCACTGTCATCCCATTCAGATGTCGACAAGCGCCAACTGGAGCCGGTGCGAAGAAGTCGAAAGCCCTCGGTCCTGTATTGCTCAGCAGTCCGCCTGACTGTCTCTCGTCTGAAGGGCAGTTGCGTGCTCGCTGTTCTTGTCGACGTATGCACCTGCTGCTGTGTGTGTGTGGGGGGGGCGACGGTGGTGCGTATCTTGAGGCCAGGACAGTCGCGACGTATTCCGATTCAGCCGAGTCTTTACCCACGGACGACGGCGATGCGTGAGGCGCCCGAGCCGTACAACTTGGTTGGCTTCACCATCACATCCCGGGCTGCTGACAGGGGTATCAAATAGTTATTTATGTGACCAAGCCCGGTCAAAAGACCAGTTCATTAAGTACATTTTTGTTGAAAACAAGTAGCAGCATTAGTATTTTCTGCTTAATTAAAGTCCAATACCCAGTTCGCATCAACTTGGAAAGCTTTATCACTTCCAGCGCATAGACTGAACAAAATGTATTTCCAGACATTCTCTGCGAATGGACAGGTATTCACAACAACAACACGATGGCTACAAAGTAATTCCTAGAACCAGTGGCATCGCCACGAAATTCTTCCAGGGGGGCAATATTGATAGGGGGCCTCCTGCTCCCGAAAGGGGGCCTCCACTGTGTTAGGGCCTCCTATTGCTTTTTTAGGCTCTTAGTATGGTTCCAGAATGGGGAACATGGCTTCATATTGATGTCTTGTTTGTTCTTGGCATGGTGCATCATTTACGCAAAGCGCAATAGCAAGAATCTTTTTTTTTCGCTGAGAACTGAGCCGTACCAGGGTATAAATAAGCAAACGTGCATAAATACGTCAGTACCGAAACAAACCATTGTCTTTATGCTTTATCAACGAGAAGAATCTTCCCGCTGGCATCTAGATTACAGCGGGCTGGTGGGGCTGGTGCTGAGCATATCTTAAAGATATCTCCCATTGATCAACCCATTTCTATGTCCACCAAGTTTAACTGAATATCGCTAGGTTCATCACTACTGTTAGTCATTCCCACCAGCTTGATCTCATAAACAAGCTTAAACGATCATTTCTCAGTCCTAGGACGACAATTTCGCGAAGGTGACAACGAGAAGTGGATTGAATTGGTTTTCTGATCGTCATCTTAGGAATTTATTTATTTTTATAACATTTGGTGCTGGCTGCAAGGCACTTGGCACAGAAGCTAAAGTCATAAATCCTCCGCGAATAAATTCACGGCAAGAACAAGCATTGAACAACAATGCATCAATGGCAATGCAACAATGTAACAATGACAATGCAACAATGTAACAATGACAATGCACAAATAATGCAAAACCTTCAAATTCCACGCCGTCACGCCCATGGTTTTCACTGTGCTGTACCGTTTTGTAAATTATGTCGTTGAGAAGGTATTGAAGCTGGGAAGCTCTAATCATACAGGCTGTAATCACAGAAGACAAGTTTGTAGGAAGAAAATACATTTAAAAACTTCATTTCTCCCATTTAATATCTGGCATCGGTGTTGTTTTGTATGCTTGTGAGGGGGAATTTGCCCCCTCAATGTTGGCTTTGCTCCATGTGCGTATGTTTCTGAAAATTATTGGGGGACCAGTGACGTACCTATATTTGCGTCAAGGGGAGGGGGGCAAACGTATTTGGAGGGGTCCACCTACTCAATAAAAAGTCTTCCGATTTCGACCACTATTTTGTCAAAGGGGACCTTTTTATATAAAATAATTAGTGACCAACTAAATTATCCTGTCGAGGGGCCTAATCTACCACTATCGTTTCTGATTCGTCGGATTTCAACCCTGGCTCCCCCACCCTGTTCGAATGTATTCTTTTGGTATCCCTTGATAAGTCACCTTGCACTGCTGAAATTACACCTACACAGATCACTTTAAAATGTAAAATTTACCAATTTCAGACATTCCAGTTCATAGTGCCCGGTCGCCACGACGCCAACGTTAGTGCATGTGCACACCCATCTTGCGCATTCGGCGCATTCGCCACACTTCGTGCGATGCTACGGATTCTGCTGGGCCTCCTACGCTTTGCTAATTGCTGCCACATGATAGACTTGCGCCTTATCTGACGTGATGAAATGCTTTGTATGGGCGTTCGCTGCGAAAATTCGATTAATTAAATTCGATCATTAGTTCCCTACTTCCCATATTTTATGATGAAGAAATGCGGATACCCGCTGAGCTTTGATGCACCTCATATCTTTGATTAAACATGCTTCCAGGTTGGCTACCGAACCGAGGCCCTGCCTGAGTGTACTTCTTTGGACCCGTTTCGTATTTCTTCGTCTACGGATGTGTCTTAGGGCTCCAATCCATTTTTGTTCGAGGCCCAACGCATTTTCGAAACCCCTGCTCGTTTTAGGGTTTTGTTGCTTCTTTGTGCACCGATGATTTTTCTTAGTTGTCGGGGCGCTTTCAATGATCTCAATGTATTTATTTAGTGCCCGGTATTTTTGTTCGTTCTGGGACCATGTTGCTTATTGCGACCCCAGCCTCTTTTCAGGCCCTTGTGCGGTCGCATGGCCCCTGTGTGCCTTGAGAGCTTCCGGTGTTTTTTTGTGTGTTTTTTTTTAGAGTTCCCGCTATATTTATTTAGGGCTGCAACGCATGTTTTAGGGCCCTGTCGCTTTTTGCGAGACTGCGCTTTGGAGGGCCAGTTACATTTTCGGTCCCCGTTGTGCTCTTAGGGTCCCGCTGTGTTTATTTGGGGCTTCTGACGCACATTTGTGGGGCCCAGTACGATTTTGGGTCTTCGGTGCGATATTTATGGGTCTTAGCGCAACTTATCGCGCCCAGGCGCGTGGTTCCGGGGACCCAACGCCAGTTATCTGGGCTCAACGCGATTTTTGTGGACCTCTTCTGAATTTTCTTTAAATTCCGAATCTCGGCCTGATTTTTCGAGTCCCTGGCGCCATGTTTTTCCATCTCACCTCGATTTTCTTCGAGCTCCGGTATGTTTTTCGATGCCGTACGCGATTTGTCAAGGCATCTGATGATATGTTCGGTGCTCCAGAACCATTTTCCTGACCCGGACTTTTTTTTTAATCCCTCCTTATTTTGGAGGCGCTCCGGCTTTCTTTTTTCGGATACCGATGCGACTTTGGAGGTCACACGGTGCTTATGTGGAGCCCTAGACGCCAATTGTTGGCAGCCCCGACGTGAACTTTTGATGCCCAGACCAAATTTGTGGTACTACCGATGGGAATTGTGGGTCCGAGCGCGATATTTGGTGGGACCGGTTCGAGTTTGCGGGGCGTGTTGTACTTAGCTGTGGCCCCAACGCGATCTTGGCGGTTCCTGTTGCAGATTTTCGGGCCTCGGAGCAAGTTTTCTGGGGCCCGCCGTATTTACTTGGAGCCCCTACGCGAATTCTGGTGGACCGACGCGAATTTTTGTGGCCCCAGTGCAACTTTTGGGGGCCTCGGCTCGATTCTTGGGAGCATATCCCTCTTAAGAGGGAGGGGGCATTTGTCCCTTTGATATGCCACTGCGGCCACCGAAGGAGTTTTTTTTAGCCGATGGCACCTTTCGGAGTATAAAAGCCTCCGGGTAATTTTTGCCGGAACTGTTCTTAATTTTCTGGTGCTGGGGTCCATTCGATCGAGTCTCGGTGTGAACTTTTGGACATCGAGTTCTATTTTTTTAAAGGTCTTGATGTAATATATCTGATGTGATAGCCACCTTGACAATCCTGTAGGCCTCCTTTGCAATCCAGGGGGCCTCCTTGATAATCCTGTGGGCCTCCTTGACAATCCTGCGGCCCTCCTCTGCAATCCTGGGGCCTCCTTTGTAATCCTGTGGGCCTCCTTTGCAATCCTGGGGGCCTCCTTTGCAATCCTGGGGGCCTCCTTTGTAATCACGGGAGCCTCCTTTGCAATCCTGGGGGCTTCCTTTGCAATCCTGGGGGCCTCCTTTGCAATCCTGGGGGCCTCCTTTGCAATCCTGAGGGCCTCCTTTTGCAATCCTGGGGGCCTCCTCCTTTGCAATCCTGGGGGCCTCCTTTGTAATTATGTGGGCCTTTTCAATCCTGGGGGCCTCCTTTTCAATCCTGGGGGCCTCCTTTGCAATCCTGGGGGCCTCCTTTGCGATCCTGGGGGCCTCCTTTGCAATCATGAGGGCCTCCTTTGCAATCCTGGAGTCCTTTGCAATCCTTGGGGCCTCCTTTGCAATCCTGGGGGCCTCCTTTGCAATCATGAGGGCTTCCTTTGCAATCATGAGGGCCTCCTTTGCAATCCTGGAGTCTTTTGCAATCCTTGGGACCTCCCTTGCAATCCTGGGGGCCTCCTTTGCAATCCTGGGGCCCTCCTTTGCAATCCTGGGGGCCGCTTTGCAATCCTGGTGGCCTCATTTGCAATCCTGGGGGCCTCCTTTGCAATCCTGGGGGCATCCTTTGCAATCCTGGGGGCCTCCTTTGCAATCCTGGGGGCCTCCATTGCAATCATGGGGGCCTCCTTTGTAATCACAGGGGCCTCCTTTGCAATCCTGGGGGCCTCCTTTGCAATCCTGGACCTCCTTTGCAATCCTGTGGGCCTCCTTTTCAAATCCTGGGGCCTCCTTTGCAATCCTGAGGGCCTCCTTTGCAATCCTGGGGGCCTCCTTTACAATCCTGGGGGCCTCCTTTGCAATCCTGGGGGCCTCCTTCGCTAGCCTGGAGGCATTCTTCGCAATCCTGGGGGCTCTCCTTTGCAATCCTGGGGCCTCCTTTGCAATCATGGGGGCCTCCTTTGCAATCCTGGGGGTCCTTTGCAATCCTGGGGGCCTCCTTTGCAATCCTGGGGGCATCCTTTGCAATCATGGGGCCTCCTTTGCAATCCTGGGGGCCTCCATTGCAATCATGGGGGCCTCCTTTGCAATCCTGGGGGCCTCCTTTGCAATCCTGGGGCCTCCTTTGCAATCCTGGGGGCCTCCTTTGCAATCCTGGACCTCCTTTGCAATCATGTGGGCCTCCTTTGCAATCCTGGGGGCCTCCTTTGCAATCCTGAGGGCCTCCTTTGCAATCCTGGGGGCCTCCTTTACAATCCTGGGGGCCTCCTTTGCAATCCTGGGGGCCTCCTTCGCTAAGCCTGGAGGCATCCTTCGCAATCCTGGGGGTCTCCTTTGCAATCCTGGGGCCTCCTTGGCAATCATGGGGGCCTCCTTTGCAATCCTGGAGTCCTTTGCTATCCTGGGGGCCTCCTTTGTAATCCTGGGGGCCTCCTTTGTAATCATGTGGGTCTTTTCAATCCTGGGGGCCTCCTTTGTAATCCTGGGGGCCTCCTTCGCAATCCTGGGGGCCTCCTTTGCAATCCTGGGGGCCTCCTTTGCAATCCTGGGGCCTCCTTCGCTAGCCTGGGGGCATCCTTCGCAACCCTGGAAGCATCCTTTGCAATCCTGGGGGTCTCCTTTGCAATCCTGGGGCCTCCTTTGCAATAATGGGGGCCTCCTTTGTAATCTTGGGGGCCTCCTTTGCAATCATGAGGGCCTCCTTTGCAATCCTGGAGACCTTTGCAATCCTGGGGGCCTCCTTTGCAATCCTGGGGGCCTCCTTTGTAATCCTGGAGGCATCCTTTGCAATCCTGGGGCCTCCTTTGCAATCCTGGGGGCCTCCTTCGCAATTCTGGGGGCCTCCTTTGCAATCCTGGGGGCCTCCTTTGCAATCCTGGGGGCTCCTTTGCAATCATGGGGGCCTCCTTCGTAATCACGGGGGCCTCCTTTGCAATCCTGGGGGCCTCCTTTGCAATCTTGGAGGCCTCCTTTGCAATCCTGGGGGTCTCCTTTACAATCCTGGGGGCCTGCTTTGTAATCACGGGGCTTCCTTTGCAATCCTGGGGGCCTCCTTTGCATTCCTGGGGGCATCCGTGCCAATTGTTGGCACTCTCTTGATTTCTGGGGCCTGCTATCTTCTCCTAGGTGACTTCTTCTTCGAATTAGGGGCCTCCTCTCACGTCTTGGAGGCCTCCTCTCATGTCTCGTCGGCATCCTTGCTCACTTTTTTCCTGTGCATTTCCGGATAGGGGCCTCCTCAAATTTCAGGGGGCGGCGCCCCCCAGTCTCACGACAGGGGGGGGCGACTGCCCCTCTGCCCCCCCCGGTGGCGACGCCCTTGCCTAGAACACATAGGCATTCCAATTACCTACCATCCTTAATCTGGTATGTAAGGAAGCAGCACAATTAACAGTACCGAACTTTGATATCTTCAGTATTAAATTACCTAAAACATGTTGCACCGTGAATGTCATAATCACATCATGCCACTACCAGATTCAGATATCCCATGTGTCACCTGCTTCAGCCTTCAACAATCATGTTAGCCTATTATCAAAGCAATACCTAAATGGTTTGCATTGCTGTAGTTTGCTGCGTCGCGTTCGTCTTCAGCCTGCCTCTTTGATTCTAAGATCTTTTTCGTTCAGACTGTGAGCTGCCTAGCATAGCGAATAATTATAGCATCAGGTAACCATTAATAATTATTAATTATAATCATCATGTACAACAACGATCTCGAAAAGCGCCAGAAATTTATATTAAGGCAACTGACACTGCAAATCACAGCAGAGGGTAAGCATTATTAAACAATGAAGGTTGAAAAGAAGGCGGCATGGCAACAGCTACGTGAATCGACAATCAGCTGGTGACGTCATGCATGATAAATCGCAATTATACATGGTAAATTTTGGGACCGTTTTGCTACTGGATACGGTTATTTGTGTACAAATTGGAGGCAGCGAGGTACGATTTGAGTTTATCTATAATGTTAAACAAAATATGCTAAACTACGCTCAACTGTGTAGAATTACCTTCCCTGTTCTTCATCTCATAACGTCAGGCACTGTTGACATCACATACCACGATGGAAGCTTGGGATGCTATTTTCCAATAGCGGCGCACCGATGACAAATCGTGCAATGAATTCAGATAGTCCAGGGTCAGAATGCTCTACAGCCAAGTAAAGTAGTGGTCTGTGAAACGAGGGTCGACTGGAACGCGCATTGTTTTCAATCATTGCAGCCTATATTGATAACAAATTTGCAGTAGTATGTTCTAAATACATTTATAGTATGAATAATAGTTGACACGATCAGAAAAAAGTGACGATTCTGCACTCTATGCCTTTTGCGTTAAATGGACTGGAAGCAGAAAACAGAGGATTGCTACCTGTTCTTCAGGCACCAAATCCTTTTACAACCCTTGAATGGTGATGACACTAGTTAATAGGAACTAATTATGTTGCTGGGGCTTGGTTGCCATTAATTTCGTCAGTGTATGTTGCTTTTCCAAGGTTGTTTTTGCTTTCAATGCATTCATTGCTGATTCCATACTTGAGTTTTTATGTTCGGTAGCTTTCAGTTAACACAAAGTCATCTTACTATCAAGGAGACTAAAACGGTGCAACAACCGGCTGTAGAACATTCAAGCTGGAACATGGATTGTGAGAATGTACCTGTGAGAGTGAAGAATGGAGGATATTGAGCTTTGAATCGTGAATCTAATACAAGAATGATGAAAGTCCTGCAGGTGGTGCGCAGTGTATCACAGGTTTGCGAAAGATGAATGAATCGAAACCTGCCCACGCCCGCAATAGTTATGTTTTCTCCGCATTAGAAAGCTATTAAGCTATTAGCTATTATTATGTGCATTTTAGGAGACGCCTTCTTTTGGAATCTCTTTGTTCACTATGGAAGTCAGATAATAGAAGATTGTTGAGGGATAGTTGTTCTGCTTGCATTGCCATTCAACAACTTTTGAAGAAAATAATGCACGTTGCTGATGCAATCGTGGACACAAAGCAATGGCATTTGTAAATCCTCTTAACACAATGTGCTACAATGCTAGTCTGTGTCATGTGGTGGTCATTTTATCTTGGTTTCAGCGATATTTTAAGCTTCGATATCTGATTAATACAACTGACATTTTTCGACTTCATTACCATTGCCTGAAGTCTTACTTTTGAAAGCTGCATGTCAAGGATATGATTCATCTACCTGCTAATATACTAATATAACTAACGACCTGCTATTTTAAGCAAATAACATGCCAGAAATCCTGAACATATTTTTAGGATTCATCACCAAATTATTCAACGCAGATGACACAATTCCTCGCTGCATTGTTCAAATAGGCCTCACAAGCTGCATGATGTCTACCCTCACAAGCTTTTTTGCAAAGTTTATATTGGTTGAACAATATGCATGTAGCGAACCCACAAATCGATTGAGATATACCCCAATATACCCCAAAGGCCAGTCAAAAAGCCCGTCGGTACTGACCGGGCTTCCGGTCCTTGCATTTGCCACCTTTACTCTATAGTGCCAGATGCAGTGAATGGGAGGCCCGGGCTCCTGAATCATGCGACGTGACTGATGGCAGCAAGCCTGCACACGCTGCGGCGGATATCGTCAGCTGCATGGCAGGGCAGTACGTGTCGACTTGGCTTTTAAGAAGGACGAATGAAGCCTGCGCCAGCGCGGCGAGGCGAAATAGCATGCTGATCAACACAGCTCGTCTGCGGTCACTGCCGGAGCGGACACGGGGGACAATCAGGCCGGTGGCGCAGCGTCACGCCTACTGGTATCACTGCCGGAGCGGACACGGGGGACAATCAGGCCGGTGGCGCAGCGTCACGCCTACTGGTATCACTGCCGGAGCGGACACAGGGGACAATCAGGCCGGTGGCGCAGCGTCACGCCTACTGGTATCACTGCCGGAGCGGACACAGGGGACAATCAGGCCGGTGGCGCAGCGTCACGCCTACTGGTATCACTGCCGGAGCGGACACAGGGGACAATCAGGCCGGTGGCGCAGCGTCACGCCTACTGGTATCACTCAGAGGAAATCCTGCTGACGATGCTGAGCGAGGACGATGCCAGTGTGACGGCGGCAGCAGTCAGCCGAGCCATTGAGTGTCGCCGCACGCCGCCGACCGAGGCAGTGCGACCACACAGGCTACCATCAGTGTCGCCGCTCGCCACCGACCGAGGCAGTGCGACTATGCAAGCTACCATCAGTCAAGTGACAAAATACCAATATCTCATCGATTCGTGTGGCGCAAGTGAGGTACCCCCCCACTAGAGGTCTCAGTGATGAGGGGGTGATGTAGCTTCACGACAATCCTCTGGCTGTGCCCACCCACCCAGCCCAGTGGATCGAGCAGTGTCCTCACGAGGCGACAGAGCTCGTGACAGGGCGACAGAGCAGGCGACGAGCAGGAGCGCCATGGTTTAACGTGTGCAAAACTGAAACACCGTGCTACTATGCCAAAGACGTATATATAGCAAGCGGGACTTGTCCGCCATTGTGGCGGATGTAGAAGGGTCCGAATAGGCACTGGCAGTCCTCCATCCGCGTAGCATGCCGAACTGACGTGAGTCAGGTGTGGGAGCTGTGAGCGGGAGGGTGGGGTGGTGGGTGTGTAAAGAGTGGCCAGATGATCTAGCAATGAATGTTCAATGACTGTTTTGTTGTTCGGACAGCTGAACACAATTGGTTTTCTTTATGCAGGTAAGTCGTTCGTATGTTATTTATGTGTGACTATAACCGATATCAAACCATGATTAGCAATTAGGGAGTTGTGCCAATGTTTTCATTAGCTGTCACATATATAGTGAGAAAATATACATCGATGAATTTGTTTCATCATGAGGAATCCAAACATATAAAAAAATGCGCATCGACGGCGCGTGATTTCCCATCGTACGATAAATACGCTAAGTGGCAGTACTGCTCCCTATGGACTTTCCTTTGTTCGTCTGGCTCAGGATAGAAACCGATTTGTATCGGGCAAATCGCCATTTTTAGTGTTTTCTCGGTACCTGGTGCCAAAATATCTTCCGTACTCTTTCAGCTAGAAAAAAATCGACACACCCTAAATGGAGGGGGGGTGAATCAATACACCCTACATGCATGGTGGGTGGGTCGGTGACAACAATTTTCGAAGGAAGAACTAAATCATCGTGCGTGCGATTAAAAACATTACGATATTTTTTAATACCCACGCGGAACATACGAAGATACCAAACGACGGCCGGCGAGCCGGGAGGCATATCTTCTTGCAAAACACAGAAAATTACGACAGCATAAAACGGGAGCGGCCGTAGTTAAAGCCAATCATTTTAACCCAGGCTTCAAATTTCCACTGCATTTCACCTGGAATGCAATTTTCCGGTTACGTCGGAAACTCTGCCACCCAGCGATGAATTATTCGTGACATAGGGTGGAATATACCACTCTCTGAACACTGAATTGACATCCCTCCCGACGGAGTATCTACATCGTGCTTCGTGATGAGTTGTTATAAAGTCTTCATATCTAATTTCTAACAGTCTCTTGTTGATAGGTGTCATGCTGATATTCACCATCGTGGATTGTGATTCATGAACATCTGTTAGTACAATTCCAGGAAAGATGATTACCAATGATGTGGTTTGCTATACAATATCAGATGACAAGGATAGGTATTTGGTATTGTTATTGCTAAAATAGATAGCCTTAAATTAGGTATATCAAAACAAAGGGAAAAGGTGCACATATGAGCATGCTGTTGGATGAAAATTGTGTTTGAGCAACTTATAAGTTCTGTAAAGTGACATAGCTTCTATGGCCAATTTCGACATCCTACTATACTCGTTTCGACATCTCACAACTAACGAAAAATGATTATTTTAACACTGCTGCCGGCCACCGTACCTGCCGTGTCAGTTGTCGGGTTCAAGGTCAGTTGTCGGGATCAAGGTCATCTGCGATCGCTCACGATCGGCTGAGCCGAGCAGTGTCGGCAATGCGCAGCAGAGCTAGACATTTATGCTAATGATTTTAGTTCACAGTAGCCCGTGTCACGACGGTCAATAAGCACCGGGATGCGATGTCGATGACTTCGCCTGGTATAAAGGGCATATCATTCAAATATATGTACTTTATCTGTAGATATGAAATGTTCCAGAAGCTTTAACTACGAAGTAATAAATTAAATATTAAACTCAACCAACATATTCAAATTGTGGCACTGTTTGAAAAAGGCGCTCAATTCACAGAAACAACTAGCCAATCTGGCCGCATCTGGCACCATGGCCGGAAGGTAGGAGTTGTCGGATAGAACATAATTTGCCGTTGGATTACCAGCAAATATACAATATTGGGGAGGAAGTGGTAGCATGTATCCTGCGGATGAATATTTTCCTTTTACGTTGTATTGTAGAGCTGTGAAGTACCTGTATTATGAATAAACATTGAAATACATCATTTCCAGATGCTACGATTCCATCTTGACGCTCCCGAAAATATTAAATTATCTCCACTTTACAAGCGGGTTGTTTACAGTTGTAATGGCATCCGCTGTACCGCACCATACAAGGCTCCGTTTTTAAATGTCGCTGTACTCCTACCTGAATAACCCCTACTTGGGGGTGGGGCAATTGATCCTTGTCTTTGAATATCATACTTGCAAGAAAGAACAAAGCATGAATTGTTTACAGCACCCAAAAGACCGCAACACGTCCAAAATATGCGCATCTGAGACAAACTTGTTTGCTGGCTCGCTTGACATGTTTCAGCCGTAAATGATGCAATCAGAGCACAAATAATGACGTCATTTTTTAAACGTGGATTATGGTTCGTCATAGCTATCATAAAGGGCCAATCACTTACCGCAGTTGAAGCTGGCTGGCGATATTGATCGGAGTGGTCGAGTGCTCGGAAAATTCGGCATTTGAAGACCGCTGAATTCGACAAACAGCTGTTGTCATCGAGTTTACTTCCGAAGTCAGGCTCGCTTGGTCTGACTTCCAGATTTCCGACTAGATGACGTCCCAGGCGCGGATGTAGGTATACATTTTAAGGGTTTGTGCATAAACAAGCTGTTACTAGTCCAAACACTTGTCGTATTAAGTAACTGAACCTACTCTGTTTGTCTATTGATATCATACATTGGTCCAATCTACAGACTAAAAGCTTTCAGATCAACGCAATTATTATACCCTGACCCCGCCATTGGGATTTCATTTACTGGGACGATTGTCATTTAATGCGATGACGATTACTTCCCGCTAGTGCACGCGTGAAACCGCCTAATGTACATTATACCGTGCTATGTTGCACCAACCACGCCTTAACGGAAATAGTCTCGCACTGTCCATGTCCTTTTTGTTTTCCTCCAACACCTGCTTGCCGCGATGGTGGCTATGGCACATACCAGCGGACCAAAACCTTCCAGTGTCCCCCGGACAGAAACTGTGAACGGGATGTTCGCCAGCTTCCTGTGGTCGCGTTCCAGCCGATCCCGCCGCACGTTCAGCAGCCGACCGATGCGGTGCGGTCGGGCCTGTCCGCTGATCGGCAGCTTCTGTACGGCTGCCGTCGGGCAGCTGCTGCTGGGCGGGCAGCTGCTGCTGGGCGGGTACCGGCCGCTACAGCCCGCAGAGAACCGCGACCAGTGAACCACCCGCGCTGGCTGGCGCTGGCCGTCCGACTCCCGGTCCTATACACAGGCACAGACCAGCCCAGTGATGGCCTGGTGCATCTGGTCCACAAGCACAGACCAGCCCAGCGATGGCCTGGTGCACCTGGCCAGGTATATCCAGCAGGTTTGAGCACCGCGGCGGTTCCTCGAGAATTCCAGCCCGAGTTTCAGCGAGGTTTCAGCCGAGTTTCAGCGAGTTTCGTCTGTTTCAGCCGACGCAGCTGCTGAAACGGCACCCACAAGGAGTCCAGGATATAGCCAGGAAAGTGGTCTACAGAAACGCGTGCTTACGCCGAGCGGAAAGCATCCTGGTGGCCATGCTGGCGGACGCTGAGCGCGCAGTGAGAGCGCTGGTGGCCACCAGGAGTCTGACGGCACGAGAGCGGAACACCACGCTCCATCTGCGTGTGTTCCGTGTTGCCGACCTGCACTGGCGGACTGAACACCGCACAGACGCGACCAGCTGGTGCGGCCAGATCGCCGAGCCGCCTGTCACAAAACACCGGAGAGATGGCGAGATCGCCAGCGGCCGGCATCGGCCGCCGGAACTGCCCAGTTTCCGCTGCCACTCTCAGAGTGTGGAGAGACGTGCAAAGTTGGTGACAGAAACCTTCCAAATTGTGTGCGGTTACGAAAAACGACACATCCTGATAGCGTGACGTCAAGCGGCCAGGAAAGGCAGAAAACAATTCAACACAAAAGAAGATTTTCACATGGGACCCGAATGTGTACTGATAATGGCTGTGTACTCGTATTGCCACATCATGCATGAACTGTGCCGGCATAGTTCAACTGCCAGGTGTCAGCCTTCGCGCTCAATTACACCCATGTCATCATGTCAAATGACGTGTGCGACATTGTCTTCGATGTATTGCCTTCCATTGAATAAATAATGTAAATTGATGCCGGGGGATTCGGAGTGTTATGTTTGCGCTTACCTGGTGTGAAGAAGATATAACATATCCGAGACAAAACACTGCATTGAGCTGAATCATTAGGTCTTTCAACGTAGCTCTCACTTAACAAACCATTCTCAGACACAAACGTCAACTTCTCATATCCAGACACGCGAGAAAACAGCTCATTTGACAGTGCATATATGTTGCAGGAATAGGTGTGATGAAACGCTCACGTGTATCCTTGTGCACCCTAGTGTTCGCATGTTCTCGTCCTACATGTTTTCATTCTGTTTGGTTTACTGAAGTTACTAAGCAGCTTTTACCGCTACTTAGGCAAATTACTTAAACAATATTTTTTTTTTAAACAGCGCAAGGATTCCAAAGATCATTGGAGATGCAAGCTATCCTTGAGGCATTGCAGTTTCTCTAGTGCTAATTATATGCAAGCTGTTCTCCCGGCGGTTCATGTTGTGCAATGCTAATGGAATGCATGCAAAAATTAAAAACCTGGGGAAGCACATTCACAAAGCCTTAGCCTGGTTGCCTGTCATAGAGAACATTATCATTTTAAGGACATATTACGCAGCACGTTTTTGCACAAAAAAATGAATGGAGCTGTTTTAAAATGACTCCAAACTGTTCGAGAAACATGGCCGGTATGGACTGGCTTTCCTGCGCAGGAGCATCGCACCGAGCACGCGCAACTCGTCGCAGGATGCCTCGCCGAGTCTGCCTCTGGCCGACCGAATACCATCCTGCACTTTCCGCCAGACAGTTGCTGACGTCTGTCCTGGTTGGAACAACGTTCTCGGTCAAGTCACTGGGCTGCCCTACCACGAGATTATCAGCTGCACTCCGCGTCCCGCGGCTCCGACCGCGGCTCCGACCGCCCGGTGAGGCGTCGGACTGCCATTACCGCGTACCTGAACACTGCCACCAACGCGCAGCTAGTGAACTGGATCCTAGTTGGTTGTATCAGGGACAACTCGCAGCAAGTGAACTCGTTAGGCGTCATAAGCGGACATAATACCGGTGGCGCCGCTCTGGTCGTGGGTTTGTGAAGGAACACCACCAGAGTGGGCTTGCTCTCATTAATGCTATATTCTGGTTTCTAGACGAGGTGCAAGTAATTTCCAATGGTCCAATTTGAACAACATTGAAACAAGCTCTCTTATGATGTGTGGTTCGTTTTATTATCAAATCATTTCACCCTGTCACTTTGCCCTTAAAGTGAAATGGGAGCAATTGGCAACTCAAAATCTTGTGATAAAAACGTGTCATACATCTTCTGTGTAACGTCCTGACAATTTCCAATGTTCTTACCTAAACTAAAATCGAACGGGCTACATTTTTATATCATCTTGAATAACTTCCATGGAGGTTTAACCCTGTCACTTTTGCGATAAATTCCAGAATTTGTGTCCCAAATTATCACAATGTATCACTTTAAATTGTATATCAGATGTTCTACATTACCGAATTAATTTCCAATGCTCTTAAAGAAACAGGCATAAAATCCGCTGCCTTTTGATGCCATACTCGACTACTTTTATAGATGTCTAACCCTGTCATTTTTGCACTAAATTCCAGGATGTGTGTCTCGAATTATCGCATTGTATTCCTTTAAATTGTACATCAGATGTTCTACATTACCGAATTAATTTGCAATGATCTTAAATAATCCGGCATTAAATCCGCTGCCTTCTGATGCCATACTCGACTACTTTTATAGATATCTAACCCTGTCATTTTCCCACTCAATTCCAGGATTTGTGTCTGAAATTATCACATGGTATTCCTTTTAATTGTATATCAGATGTTCTACATTAGCGAATTGATTTACAATGGTCTCAAATAAACCGGCATAAAATCAGCTGCCTTCCGATGCCATACTCGACTACTTTTATAGATATCTAACCCTGTCACTTTTTACCTTTTGACATGAAGCTTCGCGACATTATTGACGTTCTGGCATGGCTCGATGCACAACAAGCGCCGGCGGTTGCTGCCTAGAGGATCCGTAGGGCTTCCGAGCGTTGGCACGACAAAAAGTAAAGTTTTACCTTTCAACAATACTAAGCAACATCGGCTCTGCCAATCCAAAATAGTGTAGGAGAAATTCACGGTTGTAGATGCATACTTTCCCTTCAACGCCCATACGCGTAATGTTCTTAAACAATGTCGTGAAAACCTGTCGGTCTCAACTCTAATGGTGGCGCAACTCATGCCAGGCACATCGCTTATCGTTTCAAGTATGAAAATATTCCTGTAACTTTGGCGTTGGATCCCATTAACATTCAGGGAATAGGAAATCCCGCGCCCCTCCATATTATGAATGGCGGGCGGTTGGGGACGGGCCGGGGCCCGCCGGCGGCCGTCCGTCTATGGTTGAAAATAGTTCCAGAATGAAATACGGAAAGTAACAATATGCGCAATATGTCACCGTAAGTAACAATAAAATGTACGTCTGAAGGCAAGCTAACTTTCATAAATGCACTTTGCATCATATTTTATGGAGACAGAGTCTCGTAAATTGTAACTATATTCTTTGCGCACACACTAGTGAACATCCGGGCGCTGGTCGCGGGCGCATGCTTCAGAATTATTGAATGGCATCAGGAACCTACCTGTTTTCTTTCTTTCCTGGAGATCCCCCGATGTCCGCATTAGCATTGCGTCTGACGCCTAACGTGGATCCTAGTTGGTTGTATCAGGGAAACTCGCAGCTGGTGAACTGGATCCTAGTGGGTTGTGTCTGAGACAACTCGCAGTCAGTGAACTGGATCATAGTGGGTTGTATCTGAGACAACTCACGGCTAGTGAACTGGATCCTAGTGGGTTGTATCAGGGACAACTCCCAGTCATTGAACTGGATCATAGTGGGTTGTATCAGAAGAAATTCGCAGCTAGTGAACTGGATCCTAGTAGGGTGTATCAGAGACAACCCGCACTAGTGAACTGGATCCTAGTGGGTTGTATAAAATTGGTTGGTTGGATATTTAGGGTTTAGGGGCGCATCGACAGCGTTGGTCATATAGCACATCCGTATAATTTGATCACCTGGCCATAACTACCACCCAGCAACACCACACATCCGTGTAATCTGACCACCTGGCCATAACTGCCACTCAGCAACACCACACATCCGTGTAATCTGACCACCTGGCCATAACTGCCACCCAGCAACACCACACATCCGTGTAATCTGACCACATTCACTATCCAGACCGACATACGACTCCCGACGGCGACGAAACCAAATCCGCACAGATATGGCCGCCCTTAACAGGCTGCTTGTTTCCTTCGCGAGTACTGCTGAAGGAGCAAAAACAGTGGCACACTTTCAGCCCGTCCAGAGAGGGGCGACATAGACAATGCATACCCGGATGCATGTCTTTTGGGAAAATGTAACCGCAAATGGGAGAAGGAATCAAATTTAGCGTCAAACGGTCAACGGGGATAAGGTCACTCAACACACTTAGCACACTTAAATGCATGTGTTCAGACGCTATCTTAACCTGTACGCCCGGTAACAACTTCTGTATATTACATACTGTGCTGAGCACCTGGGTACAATGCAGAAGTCAATGGAAACTTCAACGCTGCTCGAACACCAGAGTTGTCCTTGTGAACCGGGAGCGGGTATTCAAAAGTATTTGGAAAATACCGGAGAATACAGGGAACATACCACGCCATCAGGCATCACAATTTCACTCTTGTTTGCCATAATTGCCTAAATAAAAGCTTCGCAACTACCCGCTCCATTGAACAGACAAATGAATAAATAAAGAAATAAATAAACAAATAATAAATATATATACATGCATATATATATATATATATACATATACATATATACACATATACATATATATATATATATATATATATATATATATATATATATATATATATATATATATATATATATATATATATGTGTATGTGTGTGTGTGTGTGTGTATTTGTGTGTGTGTGTGTGTGTGTGTGTGTGTGTGTGTGTGTGAAGGGCCTTGAACTAGTCTGGAATATGTCCGTAGGAGGATTAAACGTCTAAAATATAACGAATATTCTACCTACATATCTTAGTTCTGCTTATGAATATCGTGCATCAACATACGAACGATGAAAAACGTATCGTAAGACAGATAGAGAGTCTGCAGAATAAAGAGTGCAATGCTCGTTCCGTGATTGTGTTCAATCAGCAATGCATAGATGACGATCTGCTTCCAAGCTATATTTTTTTTCCCCTAAATCTTTAGCGGAGGCAAAGTGCCATCTGCTAGAGATTGCTACGTTAAAGAAGGAATTACGTTAATCCGGCTTATGTGACATCCGGTTATATCAATTAGTCAAAAAAGGAGAGACGCCGTCAAACAAGAAACATGGCGTAGAGGAACGATACACGCATGGCATACACGTACATGTTCAGACATACATACATACAGACACTCATGACAATGGAAGGACATTTGGAGGGTGGACAGCTTCACAGCCTACGGAGAGGCTCCACTGCCCACCTGCAACCTGGATGGCGAAGCGGAGGCCTGTCACCCAGAGCGAGTCGTGGGATTCAGGCCCGACCTTGTATGTGTAGGTGTATGTTTCAAGTTAAAGCTTGGAAACCCCTAAAAAGTGGAAAACCAAGCTGCATGGAAAACCCGTAGGTAAAAAACCAAGCGCAATTTAAAAGGAAATCCGTCCGTATTAGCCAAATTGGATCGGATCCTGTCTACCTAGTGTGAGATAACCTATATGTATGTGTTTTGCGACGACGGAGAGGAAGAGATGTGAAGCGGAGTCATACAGCCAGTACGGAGTGTGGCACGTGTCTTATAACTTTTATCAGGCTAGCTTGGAAAAGGAAAATGCGACGGAGGCTTTATATCAATTCGGAGAGTTTGGTGTCCTGTAGGAAGCGGAAGAGTAACTCAAGTAGTTCCGGGTGGTCATTCCCGAGGAGAGCTCGAAGCGAAAGTTGTGAGTGGATCTTGGCGACATACTGCATGATATAGCGACGGTGAAGAGCATATGCTGGACAGTCAAGTAAGATATGAGTGACAGTAAGGCGTACGTGACATGTGGTACAAAGTGGAAGGCGGTGAGGTCTATGAAAAATAGAATTGTGTGTCAATTTGGTGTGTCCCAGGCGAAGTCTGGCGAGTACCACCTCGTTCAGACGAGTGTGCTGGTTGGAGGAGGGCCAGCTGGAGAGTGTGGGCTTGATGGTGTGTAGGTGTGTGGTGTTGTGTGACCAGCAGGCCTGAATATACTTTTTAAACAGATTATTGGTGAGGGATAAAAGATCTCCGGGGGTACTGGGGCTCCGTTGTTATCGGGGAGGTCGATCGTCGCGCGGGCGAGACCGTCAACCCGTTCATTTCCCGGGATGCCCCTATGTTCAGGGATCCAGAGCAGGGTGAGTGGAAGGTGTGCGTGGTTGGCATTGTAGAGGTGTCGGATGGCGTGGAGCGTGGGGTGTGTGGTGTTGTGTATTGAGGCGAGGGCGTCCACGGAGGATCGTGAGTCAGTGCATATTGTAGTAGGGGTAGTGATGTGTTGCGCAGTGATGTGTTGTAGGCAAGTGAGTATGGCGACTAGTTCTGCTGTGTATACCGAATGGTGAAGTGTTAGTCAGTTTGGTCCAAGCGATACTAATATATATATATATATATATATATATATATATATAAATATATATATATACATGACAACAAACATTCCGAACGGATCTGATTTCCGTGTTGTACGTTACATGGTCCAAACTGAATTGATGTGAAGTTAAAAGCTATATCACACGTGCCGCACTCCTCGTTCGCTGTATAACTCCGCTCCACACATCTTCCTCTCCGAAGCTGTAAAACACATACATATAGGTTATCTCACACTAGGTAGGCAGGGACCGATCTAATTTGGCCAAAACAGACGGTTTCCCTTGTAATATTGCGCTTAGTTTTTACCTACGGGTTTTCCAAGCAGCTTGGTTTTTCACATTCTCAGCTTTTTTTTCAAGCTTTAACTTAAACATACACCTACACATACAAGGTTGGGCCTGACGCCCACGACTCGCCCTGGACGTCGGGCCTCCGCTTCGCCATTTCAGGTTGCAGGTGGGCAGTGGAGCCTCCCCGCAGGCGACGAAGCTGCCCACCCTCCAATTGTCCTTCTAATTGTCGTGTATGTATGTATGTATGTCTGCATGCTTCACCTGTGTATGTATGTGTCGGCCCTTTACGCCACGTTCCTTGCTTGGCAGCGTCTCATCTTTCCTCTCTTTCTTATTTCATATAACCGGATGCCACATAAGCCGGATTAACGTAACCCCTTCTTTAACGTAACAAATCTCAAGCGGATGGCACCTTGACTCTGCTAAAGATGGAAAAAAATATATGGTCATATGTAACTGTTTCCTTGCTCGCCCCATCACGTTCACACTCGCACCCTAGCTTGCAATGACTTGATGAGGTATATAACTTGAGCCTGCTCAGACCGAGAGACTCTTGCCCTACAGGGCACAATAAGGTACGAGACATTTCTACGCTGTGAAGGGTGCCCCTGATTGGTAGGCTATGTTCATAAATGAAAAAAGAGTTACTTCTGCAACAGTGGACAGGCTTCCTTCACATGGAAGGGACAACCCTGCTGAAGATGTTTCTTGTGGGTAGGGATATGATTGTGCTTGAGGGAACCATAGGGTTGCCTCTTAAGCCTACTACCAAATGTTGTTTATTTATTTAAATATTATGAGTATATGCGTGTGCGTGTGCGTGTGAGTGTGCGTGTGCGTATGCATGTGGTGCGTGTGTGTGTGTGTGTGTTGTGTGTGTGTGTGTAGGTGTGCGTGTGTGTGTGTATGTGTGTGTGTGTGTGTGTGTGTGTAGGTGTGTGTGTGTGTAGGTGTAGTTAATATTGTAGGGCGTTATCTGCTCTGTCTATACTGCGCCCAAAACTAACATCTTCGAAGTACCTCAGGAGTTAAAATGGCATGTGCACACTGGGAATGAAATGGATGAGAATGAAACACAAAAAGAATCAGGACAATATTGTATGCAATGGAGACGATCTGCGGTAGATGAGAAAGAAGTAGTTCAGTCTCTAGCCTGCCTATTGTTAAGAAAGGCATGAAACGCATCTTTCACACTGCTACACCGAGGGCAGAAAGCCAGCCTAACCTATGCGCACCTACGAACCGCCGGTGGGACATATACAACATGCACCTTAATAAAGTAGGGGAATCTTAAGACATCGAGGATGCCAATTTTCGGGAGCTCAACTAACATATCAGTATGCTAGATGCAATAAACATCCCTGCCAAATATAACTAATATTGATGTAAAAGATAAGTGAATGCTCAACCGTCTCTACTGTCTCGCAGGCTGTGCTTTGGTCTCAATATTTCCCTGAAAAACGATGATTATGTGTTACGCATATATGGCCGATACGCAATCTACACAGTGCCACATCTTCCCTTCTATTCTTCCGAACCGCGGACTGCCAGTATCCTATAGATGGTTTAACATGTTTCAGAATGCGCGTTTTCTCCGCAGACCAACGCTGCTGCCAGTCTCCAAGGATCGCTGAATTAACCACGTTGAACAAGTCTGCACCGACCGAATCTTGGTACCAGCTGAGGCATGAAATTATGATGCTGCCTCGGCAGCAGTATCTGCCTTTTCGTTTCGATGAACTCCGACATGGCTTGGGACCGACATCAAACCGATCCAGCGTTGCTCTGACACAATAGTAGTCAGCCTGCCTAAGATGCGTAATGCTCAGGGAGATGAAGAGGTAGTGGGCTGATGAGAACGTGCAGCGAGCTCGCCGTGCCCGGCACGTTTAAAGTATTTCCACAGCCATGTTGAGAAATAGAGCAGAGTGTATTCCATATCGCAAATGATTGTGCAGTAAAGACAAAGCAATTGGGAGGTAAAGCATACCTTCTCTCGATTTTACCACTGACAAAACGCGCAGCCAACACGGCGCCGGGTCTGCGACCCGTCAGGGTCAAGGTCAGGGTCTGAGGTCGCCGGGTCAGTGCAGAGCACAGAACAATCCGAGTGTTTGGAAACATTACGCAAAACTAGACCGCTAAACTCAGCGGGACTGGTTTGGACTTCCTATGCGTCAGCAGTGAGAGATCGACACCGGCAGGCGGCACCCGCCAGGGCTCGACTGTGGCCGCTCCAACATGTGCAACTTGGCGAACTGGTAGCCGCATGTCTCTCTCCTATCCACTGAAGCACGCGCACACGAACTGGTCTTCCCCAGAATCGGCGACCAGTCAGGTAATGCTCCGCCGGGTGTGTGTTAAGCATGGCGCTATACGATAGGTGGTGGGGGAATTGTGAGGTCCGATGTGCGCATTTTAGAGTTGCGACGAATATTTAGTTGAGATTGATTCGCTTCGCCCAATAGGCATGTTTTGCGAAAAGTGCTGAAATCCCCCGTGGAAATCCGAATACGACCTGGTGTACAATGTTCAGGGTCTCTTTTGGGTCGGAGAATTCAACATCATATACTATGCACGAGCAGTCTCGTATGGAGCGAACAAGAGCAAGATATATGCGTATAATAATGTTGCTCTATCAGCTTTGTAGCTCATGCGAGATGTGTTCATGTATACTCGCACTTCAAACATTAATACGCTTACGCTTAACGCATGCGTCGTTGAAATTATTCATATGTGGTGAGCATGCTAGTTGATTATCAAATGTTACACCAAGACACCGTGCTTGCGGGAAAATTGGATTCGACATCGAATGAAAAAAATGAAATACAAAATTCAAATGAAAAAATGTATGTGCCGCAGCGACACAGACATAAAACAATGGCTGCATGTGCATTGTTTGTGTCAGAAATTATGCGCATTTCGTTTCTGAGGTAGGCAGTCAGAGACCGTTTGTGAAGCTCCACCTCGGAGGGCTATCGAGGCAGAATTGAAGCTTCCGTTCGGCAGACGTGCTGGTGGAAGGAGTAACTCGTGCTGCACAATCATCAACGAAGAGCTCGAGATTGCCAGGTGTTGCTGGTACTAGTTCACTTTTGTTGTTGATTAAAATATCGAACAGGATCACACTGAAACCACATCCCTGCGAAACTCCATTCAGCTGTTTGCAACTGTTGGAAAAGACACCGCCGACTTTTACACGGAAGGAACGATCGCTCATAAAGCTCGCTATTCATGATTGTGATTGGAGGGATCGGTCCCTCTGAAATGCATACAAAGTGATACTGCTGCCTCCGCCCCTGCGATACTAGTTACAGCCAGCAGCGCAGCCAGGATTTGCTTCAGGGGGACCCGATCCAAAACAAAACTTATTGAACCGATAACGTTT
>JAOTOM010003812.1:107500-112500 GCA_034440615.1 Ashinkailepas kermadecensis | reverse complement strand
TTGACCTGAGCTAGGTCAATGACATTACATGACCTGGGGTTGAAATTGTTATGCTCACACAAATGATCAAGGAAAAGTACTGAAAATATTGCGGCGTTGCGCGTCGCTGTTTTTCACCATTGCTGAAAAATCTAATGGGATATAAAAAGATCACGCCAGTGAAACGGAGCAGTTAAGAATAGTGCGAAAAGAGCGAACATGCCCGCGAAGAATGGAAATAGCTACGAGCCAGGAATAGTGCAGATGGAGTCTTTATAGCGCACTGGTAGGTAAAATAGCTCTGGAATAAATTGTTCTATAGAAAAGGGCACACCTAGCTAAACGGCAAGCGCCCAATGTATACTTGAGTAAACATTATCATGCCATTAAATGTACTGATGAATGCAGATTTGTCCCAAATTATTTGTTGTATAAAAGAACATAGAACGTAGGTTAATAGGGCAGAACGTCTAAGAATTCTTTTATTTCAGAAGATTTCACCTATGATCCTCAACCTAATGTTACCCAGAAAAGCATTCGTTTGGATGTTATAATTTTGATGGTAATATTTCCTTTTTCCTAGTTTCACAAACCTTTCTAGCCAGTTCGCTTTTAAGAATGTTACCAGTTTGTCTGGCATTTTTGTAAGGGCCATGACACCCATGGATGCCCCCTGGGTGTGCCACTGGAGTCACTGCCAATCACGGAATCAATTTGCAGCTACAGACAAAGCAGGTAAACAGGCAAGGTGAACAGAGCATGTGCCATGCATCTGCCCATTGATAGAGAAAGTAAACTAGCATCTTATAGTCTGGAAACTTAAAATTTTGAAATTGAACACACACCATAAAACATTTCTTGTCAGTATAATCGTAGACTGCACCCCGAATGAATGATGTACTGCCTCTGATGATGCCATCCACCCATCGGTCCGCTCGATATGAAGCTCATTCATCTCAAATGCCTTCGGAAAATATCGCTAAAACCGACCGAGTTTCACCATACACACCAGCATTCCTCGGACTTCCCGCCCTCCCGACGGGCGACATGCTTGTTGAGCTGAGGACATCTTATAATTGTTCTTAGTAGATTTAAGCCATGTAGCCACTTGAGTTATGGTGGCTGCTGGTCCAAGGATCGAAATAGGATGGCATACAATGGGTCAAGCCAGCCGGTTACAAAACAATCGCTTAGTGGGCCCGACGCCGCGAGAATGACAACTTGACGCTACCCGCGGCGAGAGGGAAGCTAAATGGGCGCGGCGCTGTGAGAACACGACTTGACGCTACCCGCGGCGAGACGGAAGCTAAATCACAAATGGTGGTGGGAGGTCGACGAACGGCGACATTCGCTCCTTCTTTAACGTTTTGAACTAGATCATCGCGAAACACTTCTCAGGACTCTCAGAAGACAGTGTCGAAAGATCTACCAACGTTTTGTGATACCATTGATGCGGCCTCTTATATTTTTGGGAGTTCCAGCAGGGTGGGAATGTTTTGCTTGGCGCGAAAACGTAGGAAGGATTTTCGGTGCAGCACAAGAACTCTTTCGGTGAGCTTCTGCACCTTTGCACACCATTTCGTGAACTGATACTCCAAAAAGGGCATATATAGCTCGAATGGAGCTCTTTCACGTAGAATTCCTGGAGGGAGGAAAGGCAAACCCCATGGGGAGTAAGCCTTTTCTCCGTGCATCTGGCAGACAGTTTGCCAGCTCATCCTGCATTCACGGCAGGCATGTTGTGTTCTTAGGCATGCAGTGATACATTTCTGCGGCACAAGAGCAGCGTATGCCATAAATCATACGATGCCAGGTAATTTCCCGAATCGCCAGAACTGTCTTCGACCGACCCATATCACCATCCTTCTTGTAGCTTCTCATCGAAATGTTCTGAACGGAAAACACAAGAGATGTGTGCAAAAGCTTATCAGTGTTTCACGGCGTACTTTTTCCGTTTACTTACTCGTTGGGAACAGTATTCCTGAGGTCGCACTTTTCCGGCCATCGCCATTCGCCATTATTCGCCAAGGCAATGATACGGTGAGCTGCCGTCGCATGTTCGTCCAACACCTTTCACGACAGATGGACTCGAGAATATATTGTTGTCGTGTTGATCGAATAGACAACAATGCCAGCAGACAACCGCATCTTCGGTCTCACAATAACAAAGCGCACTCTCGCGGTGTCTCCGCTCGGGAGGCTATGGTAACACCATTACGCCAGAAACGCTTTCCCCTCACCCACATACGCTTGCAGTATCCGTAAAGTGACAGGAGTCGATTCTCATTTCTGGGGACGTGTGCTAAAAATGTTCTCTAGGACAAACTCCGCCCCCACCGCCACCACGACACACCGTCGATTCCCGTCCAATACCTATCGCTTCCTTCAGTCCAGCCATAAGCAATGCCCAACGCGTGAACCACAGGGCAATCCCGAAAACAGCGCACGCCTTCTAGCCGCTGTCAACAACAACAGTCCGCTGGCCACCCGGATGCCTGGTAGTTGTGCAGACAAAATGACAGCCGACACCGGCTGCGACTCCGTCACAGTCTGCGGGGACTAGTGGTCTAGGGGTAAGATGCTCGTCTCACAATCGAAAGGTTGTGGGTTCGAGTCTCACCTGTCGCTACTCTTCGCCCGCGACCAATCGGCGTGAGAGATTGGCGACGCTACATGACTCAACGGTCGACGTGTCGTAAAACCAATAACCAACCAACAACAACCGTCACAGTCTGCGTCTCCAACCCCCCCCCCCCCCCACCACCTCCCTCTCCACGGTCGTCACCATCATCGATCTTAGGACCTCAGGGAGCGGACTGTCCAACTCCTCCGTGTGGTCATCCATGGATTGAACATGTTTCCAATGAGGCTTGCCTGGGGAAATCAGATACCTGTGCATTGTGTTATTGTGTTACGGAGTAGGCACAATCCACTTCTACAAGTGGCTATTACTTGACCTGGTCAATCACGGCTTCAAAAAAGCTAACAAGAATCCCAATGTTATCTAATACACAACAGCTTCAAAGGAAAGACGTCCCTGCAACTGTTCTTCAGCAACAGTGGAAACGACATGCGGCCTCACACACCTCTTCAAAAATCGGTGCGCATGCCTCTGACGGAGCTGACGGCCGATCTCATGACTGACTGGCGTCTTGGTGGCACGGACACCATCTGTCCCGGCACCATGGCCGGTTCCAGCGTGCGGTATATTATGTAGCAGATGTGACCAGCGAGCGCGACACTATGCGACATCACGAGTAAGTGGGTAGTCCCAGAGTGGATGGTGTGCCGTCTACGTCACGAATCACAGAGTGCAGCAGGCACAGGTCAGCATGCAGGTCAGCTGGCTGGCGGTCAGCGGTCCCAGCTGTCTGAGTACAGCACTGATTCGGTCATATTGCCGTTTTACAGTTAGGACTCGGGCAGCGAAATTCACTTCCATCCCATTCTGAAGGAACGAGGACATGAGAATGTCATACTTCCTCCATGGCTTGTGTAATCTCAGTGACACGTGAACGTATGCCTGTAACAGCAATCTGGACGTCGTCCAATAGCGAACCATGTGTATTTTGAACCCATTGATCTTCGTCCGGTAGAGTGTGCTTGCGACAAATCATTCGTAAAAACGTTAAACAACGGGCCAAGGACTGGGCCCTGAACGGCCCCCTGAAACGTTCTCACGGTGATGTCAAGGGGTGCCGACAGTGTTTTGAACACACTTACGCGCCGCTTCTGACCTTCCAGATAGCCCTTAAACCAGCCGGAGCTGATCTGGAGTTGCTGGAACTTCAGTGACAATGCATCATGCGATACATCAAACCTTGACTCGTGTCAAGCCAGAGGCCGCGTTCAGGATAGCCGGGGTAAACATAGCTCACCCAATTTCCATGATTCTCGAACTTCATTTTGGGTGCACGTTTTGTCATATACCGTGATGGGACAGTGGTGATGAGATTCAGTTGGAAGAAAATCAATTCTGATTCGATGTGTGTTCTTAAATGTAACCAAACATCTCCCTAAATGTGATTAATGATTCGAGAACACTAGTTTACGTCGTATACTAGGTTAGTTTACCTCGTATGCTAGACCTATCACATGACACTGTTATAATCATGGACCCTCAAATCTGGAATGTAACTAGTTTTGTATCATATTTTAATGCAACGTTTTTAAAACCATTGATATATGATTTATATGTTCATTTTCAACCCAAAAATGTGCCTTTTTGTTCAGTCATTGCAATTATGCACAGCAATTGCTAAGTAACAAATATTTTCAGTGAAGAGCTAGTGTGCACTGTGAACTAAGCCAGCAACAGTAGACAGTCTGGATTGACATTCATCTGCAGTAGCTCCGTTCACGCGGTCACGCATCACTTACTTACCTATGAGTTTCCTTCAGCCCCACGGCAGGCAGGAGAGCAGAACTAACGTGTATTCGTCAATAGGCAGTGCCCACTTGTCGCCTGCAGTCAGCTGGCTAAACCCAGCAACGACCCAAGTCCGGCAAAATGTAAACAAATCGACCGGAACACTTATCCGGCTTCGAGGCAGGGTAGGTTTGAATAACGAATTTGTTTACATCTGAGAGCTTTGACATATCTGACATATAGGCGACAAAACTAACACGGGACACGTTATTTCGCGGCTACTGGCGTAGAACTGCCAGGCGGGGTCATTTGCGCCGCCTTTAAAGCGAGTGGGTTTGCAAGCAAATTAAAGGCAAGTGTAGATTTACGTTAAAGGAGTTTTAGGTCATAGTGTATGTGAAGTTAAGGTGCTGATGGGCGGGGGTGGGTGGGGGATCGTCTCCCAGATGGTGGAGACGGTTCTGATAAAGCTTAGTTTGCTTTACTCTTAAACAAGATAATGTGTACTTTGGAGTGAGGGAGGGTTAACAAGAACATATATTTTTGTCGAGAAACCGGCATTAGCTCACTCTTGTCGAAGGGCACCGATATATCTTTACCGTCCAGGCAAGGAGGAAATTTTCTACACTGCCTCTCACACCAGCGGACGCGG
>JAOTOM010003812.1:75000-102500 GCA_034440615.1 Ashinkailepas kermadecensis | reverse complement strand
TCGTAGGTACCATGTCTTGTCTTTGGCAGGCAAGTCAACGACTTAAAATAATGGTGTAGTTTATGCAGTTACTTAGCCTTGCTCCAACTATGCATGCACTGTCTCCTGATGCAGGTGGCGTGGGTCGTCGATCAGCTATGCTGTGAGCCATTGGGATAGACCCGACAGTTGCTATGATCTCCAAATTCCCCGCATATACCAACAGTTGGACACAAACCCCTGTCTAATCACCCCAACGGATGAACTCGGTCTTAATTGAGCCATATTCGGTAAACTAATAATAGGAAACGGTTTGCATTTGAATAGGACACAAAGACAGACGACCTTGGTAATGAGCCAGCAGTGCGCACGAGAGCGGGACGTCATAGGCCGACAGACGACCGACCGGCCGGTCGGTCGTCGGCGCGGCGGAAGTCCGGGCAATATTGCCTGGGCCGGGCGACGGAACGGATTTTTGCCGGTAGCCGTGTGAACCGGCCTTAAGGCCAGACGTATGAAGACTGCTGGTTAGTTGCATTTCATCAAGGGCGGTGGTACGAGGAGGCCAGTGGCCACTTTGAGACGCGCACCGGAGGGGGGTGGGGGTGAGACGGAATCCGCCGATCTCTTCAGTTTTCCGACGATATCTCATAAATTGGTGGAGAAATTGTAATGCAATCTCGCGACTTTGTAAAAATTCACAAGCACATCTGATGCCAACAAACAATTTCGAAACCACTGACATAAACCCAGACGCCACCACGCTGTCCGAGCTCATAAACTGGATCACTGGGGTCGCTGAACCTCCCATCACCTGTTCCATCACTACAGCTCAGGTCAAGCAGTTTGTGCATGGGTCAATGGAGGTATGTACCAGACTGTAGCCTTCACACACTCTGGCTGTGGAGTGTGGAGTGTGGAGAGGTGTGTCAAGCTTTTCACAGAGGCCATGTGAACAGTCACTCGTGTGAACTGCCACTCAGTGGAGTTCACCCGGACGGCGATCCAGCGACTGACGAGAGGATTGCTGGTTGTGGGCTTGCTCCCTACGAAAAGCTTACATCCTGGTGTCACGGATCCATGGCACCATTTACGATTGACATGCTCTTTGGGCAACACATTGTCCGCGCAAGATGTTTTGTCGAAACATTTTTGATGAATTGCAGTTCACACTGAGCACGTCCTAGCTGGCGTTTGCTCACTTTTGTTGACTCATATTGTTCATTTTGTTCAGCCCCATTGTGCTTGACGTGATTACTTATATGAATGACAATGGAAATCCTATGAATTATGCTCCATTAACTAAATATGGAACGTTTGCAAGTTGCTGGTGGTACCAGCAAGCATTAACTGCCACGTTTCCAATCCCTATCTGTGTTTTGTGCTTATCATACCCAGGTTGCAAAAAGTGGTATTTGATTTATCGTGTGTAGCAGACGTGAAGCATAATTGACCTCTGCTCCTGCTCAAAGCTTCAGGAAGCAGTGGAATTTCTAAATGTCTACACAGCTGCGGATACAGAGCCAGGATGCAGAGCTGGGATACAGAGCCAGGATACAGAGTTGGGACACAGAGCCAGGATACAGAGTTGGGATACAGAACATGGATACAGGGCAGGGATACAGAGCTGGGATACAGAGCAAGGATACGGAGCTGGGATACAGAGCTGGGACACAGAGCATAGATACAGAGCAGGGATACAGAGCTAGAATACAGAGCTAGGACACAGATCTAGGCTACAGTGCTGGGATACAGAGCTGGGATACAGAGCTGCGTACAGAGGTGGGATACAGAGCTAGGATACAGAGCAGGGATACAGAGCTGGGACCATAAGCCTGTCTACTTTTTAGTCGTCACTGGAATCGACTTTGATATGCGAATTTGTCAGAAACGGGGATATTCACACACTTATGCCAGTTATTATTTACATGGCGGATGAAACGTGAGCGAATTCATAAACATAGGCGCAGTTTTGTAACATCAATCCTCCCGAATAGCTCGCCGGTGTCCGTCTCTGATGTAGATATTATTTCTAGACTTCTGGAAGACTGTCACATATCATCCTAACGCTTGTGTAGGATTATATAAGCTCAATTGCAATGCTTATGTGTATCCAAATAACCAAGGTCACCCTCCAAACACCCGCACACTGCACCCGACAATGGAAACATATAAATTCAAACCTATGAAATATTGTACGCAATAATGCTGAAAAAAGAGTTCCGGCAACGTTTTCCGGCTACATCTGAAGTACATTTATTGAATGAGACGGAAAACATCAAGCAAACAGGAGCAACACACTCGTCAAACATGTCTGCAAAAATGCGGCTTCCATATACCTGTAATTAAAATGAACTTTCTAAATCCTCTTAAGCTTCCCTGAATGTCAAATACATGTTTGCATAGCGCTTAGTTCCATAGTTTCACAAGTTGTATGGTGTTTGACAGGGAACCTGCAAAGACAACCTAGGACAAGGTTACCCAGATTCAGGACGATCACCCCAAGTGCTTAGGAACTATTTAATAAAATTGGGGCGGCACTTCACGCCTCACTGCCGTAACAACGTTCACTATTGTCCACGCACGGTGTTCTGCAGGCTTTACCAGTGCAAGGGAGGCGTTGAAACCATTGAGCGCTTCCAAACTAAGAGCGCTATCGACATGAAACACAACTAACGTGCTGCACATGACGAGATCTGGCGATTGGCGTCAGCTTGTGCACTTGGGCTACTGTCTGGCTGCACTTGGGCTACTGTCTGGCCCATCGGTTCAGCTTGAGCATCAACTCTCAGGTTGAACCACTCCCTTTATGAAACTAATGACCCATATGACATGTTCACCCTGGTATTGGCATACTGACATATTCACCCCAGTATTTCTATGTGTGTTGGGATACCACCTATGTGCGATATGCTTCATTTCGGCTGCAGGTCAAGGGTCACAATGTTGGAAGTGTTGACCTCGCTTTGGAAACTTTCGAAATTGTAACCAAAACACTATTCTTTGTGTACTTACGGGCCACAAAAGAAGCCAAATTCAGCTCGGGTTTTGGGTTCAGCCAAATTCAGCTGAGTAGTCACAACGTGACTTACAAACCGAAAAAGATTGTCTCAGGTCGCACTAGGTCATTGTTCTTTGAATGACCTAGACAATGTAAGTGACTATGTTAGCACGTCAGCCGAGTTGTTCATCCATCACCCTACCACATACAGCATTGGTGCTTGGGGCAATGAGTGATATTAATAGCCGATTATTCACAATTTCGCCACAAAATGGCCTTGCATGTTCCCACTTACCTCACAGCTCAATTATCGAACAGAGCGTCTTGTAATAGGTATACATATATATATATATATATATATATATATATATATATATATATATATATATATATATATATATATATATATATACATATACAGGGGCGTCGATTTGTACCCTTTTGTGGGGGCCATGGCCCCATCAATGTTGATCTTGCCCCCCCCAATAACCTATGCTATTATATGCTGATAAGAAAGCTAAAGGGAAAAAATTAAAAACACCATGCTAAGTAGAAACATTGATGTTAACCAGCACATTTTGTACTGAAAAGAAACAGATTTGGATTAGATAGTGGACTGACTCTCCACCTTTTGCTGAAAAATGTAAAATTGTGTGCAAAAAACAAACAAAATAGCTGGATTTTCCTCCGCTGTGGAAGTGCAGCTTACATCATAAAATGTTGAGATTAGCGATGCTGATGCATTTTAAACCAGATGGAAAAAATATGCTAAGCAACTAAAGAACAATTGCATGGTCATACTGATGTTTGTACACACCACCAATGGCAAAACCATATGCATATGGAGCTTGAACATGATTAATTCCATTCTCAATTTCCAGTCAATCCAGTCATCCAGTCAACTTGCATGCAAATCATGGTTGTCATTGAGATTATGGATATACAAACTATAATTATCTTCAGCAATCTACCCATCACACCATCAGCTTGATATTTACCAAGGTACCTACCTACCTACATGTCCAATGACAATGTGCATGCATTCAATATTGATATGGGGAAACCCAATCTCAAACTGAACCAACAAAAGCCACGTGTGAACCAATCTGCCAGCCTATGAAAACATAAGAGAAAAGTCAGCAAGAAGCCGTATAGACAACTCATTATAATTGATATTCCTGAAGAAAGCAATAGATATTAAGCTATGGCCACACATGACTTCCTAAACAAACCCTATAGAGTCATACAAGACCAGTGTCTGGTAGCGCGCATTATTAAATGTCACCTACGATACTATTACCTTAGAAGGTACACCAAAGTTCGCCTTCAAGCTTTGGTGACGTCATAGTTTTTTAAATCTTATATTGCAGAAATTGGTAGCATCAGGCGTGTTTCAATTTCACTGCGCATGAGACAGTTAAAGCATTTTTCAATTTTCAATTTTCAAAGTTTAAAGAACCTAACCTAGCCAAACCTGACCCATCATAAGTTGCTGTTGAATAACAAATGATTGGTAAATTTGCAGTTTAAGGTTATTTTTTTGTTTGAATATTTTCTTCAGAATACCATGTTCATGACGGTGACTAAGATGATGGAACCACTTATTTTCGGTGCAAATTCATTTTATTTTAATTTGAGAAGAAAAATTGACAAATTTTGCAGCTTAAGAAACCTAAACCAACCTACCCTAACCAAACCTAACCCATTTGTTTGCTTTATGGTGACAAATGTGTGTAAAAACCTTTCTTGGTTGGTTGGTTGGTTGGTTATTTGGGCTTACGGCCGCATTGACTGCGTTGGTCATACAGTGCCCATAAAACTTTTCTTGTTCCCACCTTGAAGCACAATAATACCCAAAAGTTTCCCCCAAAAAATTTACAAACATGTTCACAAAAAACATAATTTTTATTCAAAAGCAGCTTAGGTTAGGTTAGGCTGGGTTAGGTTTCTTTTTTGAGGTTAAGAATTTTCAGAAAATAAATTAATTGACATTTTACTTTTTTATTTTGTGTTCTCAAACGATAGGTTAGGCTAGATTAGGTTAGGTTTTGTTGCATTAAAAAAAAACATTTATGTTTATGCTATGTTACCGAACTCAAAAGCCCTTTTTGGCGTTATTTTGCTCACAACCTGAAAAGTAAGCATTTGCACAGAAAATAAGTGGGTCCAATCATCTTAGTCACCTTCATAAACATGGTATTCTACATAAAAATTAAAAAGGAGATAAAAAAGAACACCTTAAACTGCAAAGTTACCAAATAATTCGCACTTTTGGGGGGAGAATTTTTGGGAAATTTGTTGAAAAGTTTTCCAACTTGAAAAGCCTAAAATAACCTAACTTAACCATACCTAACCCATTTGTTTGCTATATGGAGGCAAATGTGTGTAAAAACTTGTCTTGCTACCACCTTAAAGCACAATAATACCGGTTTCGCTAGGTTAGGCTAGTTTAGTTTTTTAAGTTGGAAAATTTTTCTAAATTTATCAAAAATTAAATAAAATCGGAAGTTTTCCTTCAAAAGCAGCTGACGTTAGGTTCGGTTAGGTTGGGTTCGGCTGTTCAATTTAGAACATTTTCAGAATATATATTGCGTAATTTTTGTTTATAATTTTTATCCAAAGGGAGGTTAGGATATGCTAGATTAGGTTATGTTGGTTATGGTTATTAGGATATGGTATGGATTCACTAATGAGTGAATCCATACCATTCCCACTGGAGTCCAAAAGCTACATCATAACCTTACTTCTATAACGTATATCACAAGAACCCATCTCGATTCTACTGCTCACTCAGGACACCATAGAAGTCAATTAATGAAAGTGTTACTTCATTACCTGCATTGCTAATGTAAACAGAAAGAAGTCCTTTGAACCATATGCAAATGGGGCAGCACCTTCACAGTGCTGCTCCATCCACATCCAACTCCAACCCTGACCAAACTTCAGGAGCGCATCGGTCTCCAAAGCAGCCTGCGGAAGAAGGCATGTATTGCTGCACAAGTACTGTGATCTGAATTCCATGGTATCCCTGTTGCCTAATAGTCCATCCTTGCCTATCCATGTAGTAGATGTTTGACTTTCCTCAAACTGTCTGGATAACTTGGGAGTTGAAATCACTTGTGAGTAATGAAGCAGATAAATTATTCCTGTTTGCTTATGCTGCATAATTGCATGGCACAGTGGCATGCCGAATGGGGAGGGGACATTGTGGGCAGTTTCCTCCCTGACAGGTTGGTCGGGCCCCCAAGAATCGCGTCCAGATCCTAAAAAAAATTGCGCCAGTCTCCTTAAAAATCCCGTTTAGATACACAATAATCGTACCGGGGCCCCGAAAAATCACATTGGGGGCTAAAAAGTCACGCAAGGAATTCTGAAAAGGACGCTGGGGCCTCAAAAGTTCCCGCTTGGGCCCTTGAAAATCACGCTGGGGGCTCAAAAGAGTCGTGCTGGGGTTCCAGAAAATCACGACGGAGGCCACAAACGGCCGGTCCCGGGGCCCCGGAAAGTCACGCTGAACCTAGGGGTACCAATAATTTTCGTCCAGGTCCCTGACAATCACGCTAGATGTCGCACGGGCTCATGACATGTCGCACCAGGCTCCTTCTAACGCTGGCCTCAAAAGTTGCCGCTTGGCCCCCCCCCTGTTTTTCAAAAATGCTTTTCAAAATCGACACCCCTGTATGTATATATGTTTATGTTTATATATATATATATATATATATATATATATATATATATATATATATGTATATATCCTCATCATACCTAGATGATACTTAGGTAGGTGCTTACCTACCTATGTTCCGCTGCTCGACTGGTGGGTCTACATAGGGATGCCAATATGCAGCTTGGAGGTGTTGTTCCTTTCTGAATTCCAAAGTGTTAATTGAACACTGGTTCGCGTCACATGCTCTTGATGCTGTGCAGGATGTTTCAGCTAGATGTTTGCGTTCATAGTCGTAAATAGGGAACAAATGCATTAGATATTATACTACTGATGTTTCACGGTATCATATAAACACGATGCTGCAAATTACCAGCATGCCTACTCCCACATATCACACCCTACGTATGAATTATCCACAACTATTTCCCTGCAACCATGAATGGACATGGGTGTACACATGATATAGGGCATGACTGGGATAGTGATGGGTCTGAACATGCGAAGCAAATACAAGAATAGTACTAGTATCTGTACAGGCAATTCCCAAGTAATTTCAACCGATACCAGTCTACCGCCGCCAAGGTAGCTTGGCGTTCCCTTCCGATGGCTGTGAGTTCGGGCAATTTCATCAAGCGACAGGTTATATAATATGCATCCCTGTGTAGCATTGAACAGGTATGGTTGAAAAATGCCTGCTCCTGAATTGTGTGATTCAGAACAATATCATCCCCAGCCAATTATTATTCCATTTCTCATTTGGAGGTTGAATGATGTTAGACAATACACTGCTCTGTAATATAGTGTTCAAGATTTACTGAAAAATGCAACCTTAGATCATGATGGGTTTAAAGAAAAAAATATTATTTCGGTATTCGATTGCCACACATTTTTTCCACATTCAGGATAACAGCATATGAATACAGCCCTGGAGAAAACTGATGCATCAGACGTGGAAACTCGATTGTTCTGTCGTAAGATAATTTGACAAATATTTTAACCAACCGATTCGAAGCCGTACCAAACCAATGGTGCCCGGAATCTTCGTCGTGGCAGATTAATTATTTTATTTAACGGCACATACCTACATGATCTGCATGCAACATGGAACCCAATCCACACTGCATTGAAACTGCAAGTGTATCGTTATTACAGCGACATTGTAGCATATCACGCGCCCTGGAGGGCCTCTGAAAATTACGCGCACTGGAGGGGGGGGGGGGCGGATTCCGGCCACCCTAAGATCTCTGCTCCTGTTATAACTGGAGTAACGAAATTCTCAGGGTGGATGGGTACGGTAGTGAACTTTATTGTGCGCAAATTTCATGACCTTAGGTCAATATCTTCAAGGGCAAATGAGATTACATATGTCAAAATTTTCTTGTTTTGCGTGGCTTGGCTTGTCATTGTTATGGATCGCTGCGATTGTGTTTAAATGCTCCAAAATGGGCATCAATAATGTTTTGGACATTACTAATGATGAAATACAGGTTCTAGACCCGGTATTTGACCTCAGGTCAACTATATAGCAGCACTTTATCCGGTAATTTACCTGTTCCAGTAACAGGAACCGGGTCGCCCGCCCGACTGCTCCGTCGGCAGCTCGGCGCAATCGGCTTCGCGAAGAAAGGAGTGAAGTACATGAATAAAGTATGGAAACGCTTAGGTACACAATGACAAACAGTAGTTTTCAGGATGTGTAGGGAGTAACATGCAAACTGACATCAATCGCATGACATTTATTTGCATTTATGACAACATTCCAGTTGACCAAGTTTGGTTCCATTAACCTGTCATGAACTTGACCTGACTTGACCTCGGTGACTTAACATGACCTTGAAACTATATAGCATGACAATATACATCAAACAAGTCGCTAGTGTTGTCAAGAACACTTCCCTTTTGCCAATATACGGGAAGCGCATTTGCGCCGATTTTTATGGTCTGGCGCTACGAAATGTTTTGACTTTAACGGCCTCTAACTGGAACATTTTCCACTGATTTCCGTTTTCTTCCTTTAAGCAACGCGACGGACATTTCTAAGCAGGTACGCCAAAAATGGCGTATGTCAGCCAGTAAAATCTGGAGTTGTGTACGAAAAATCGGAGGGGTGGACGGACTTCGCTCCCCCCCCCCCCCTCCAGTGCGCGTGGTATCAAACCGTGTTTACGTCACGGAGGTGTCCTGTTACGCGTGGCAGTATGGTATCTGTTATGCGTGGCCTTGACATCGTGTCGGAAGCCCGTGATTGGTTGATGGCTGGAACGCTGCTATTGACGTAGCTTGTTGACACTGGGCGATGTTGATTGGTGTTTGGAGCTGGCACGGGTTGGTGCGTTGCGAAGGGCGTTGTCGACGAGTCTTTGTTTAGCAGTCGTTGGTGTGTGCGGCGGACTGTGATTGGCATTTCATTTGTTTAACTTGCAGACCAAGCAAGTGAGAGCACAAGACTACAAACATCCAACGGGAAATCGTGCATTCCGAGTTCGTGAATTCATGCCGATCTGACAAACATCATACATTTGGCGGTAGATGCTTGGATGTCCAAGGATGCACGGGGAATATGTGGATATTAATAATTTGGTTTTCTTTGAGACTTTATTGATCACTTATTCAATGTTTATACCGCCTCGTCAAATGTCAAACTATCCTACGGTTTCTAGTATTGAGGCACGAGGTATGTGTCACAACGTTTGCAGTGGTGACATGGAATCGAATCGAATGCAGCGGAAGACTAGAACTACTTGCACGTTTACCCTTACACGCCTGTTGGCGGACATTTACACAGTTCGGCTACTGTGGACATCATATTGTACCGATCGCCATTGCTTGCTTCCTCGTCGGTATGTACATGTCCACCTGAACCAGACAGAAAAACTGTGCCCGGCCTGCTCGATGCACTTGCATATATATGCCCAGACGGGAGCAATACGTCCAGGAAAGAACGAAATACGACGAGAAATGCATGGCGCAACGCAAGAAGCATCGCAGAAACAAAACACAAAATGCATACACCCACAGCCCACGTGCCATTTCATACCGACAACGAAGCAATATACAATACTGAGCACTAATCACCTCAGGCATATGTCAAGCGCTACCTGAGTTATTTATATACAGAGTACTACCGATATACATGCATAACTATATTGGCCATGAGCAACTCCTGAATGGCCCGTGCACAAAAAGTACACACCATACCATCTTTGACTGGTTATCCTGTTCGATAACATATTGTCCAAGTCGTAATTGGAATCGGACACTCATTTGCACCAGCACACATAGTTAGGACTCGATGGTATTATTTTTTACTCGAGTGTTTTTTTCCAGTTCTTGATTCAAATTGTTGTTGGCGACACGTTACAGAATCGGCCGGTGTTAGCTCAAGCTTTTTGCGTTGTCCCTGAGTCCACCTCCCGGTCGGGAAATTCCAGTTCTACATCACAATTTTTAGCCAAACTTTAAGGTACCAACATAGACGAGCACCGCCGCCTGGTGCCTGCACCCCCGACCAATTGCTAACTGGCCGTCCCAGCCGGAGGCGTTAAAAGCGAGCGCGTGAAGTGACTGGAAACCATTGTGGTACGACGGAAAGCCCTTTACAAACCAGTGCCTTATCCTATCCACTGAGCTAACCGGGCGGCAAATGTTGGTACATGTTGACACTGTAAGGTTCTCAACCAGAGCTTCATTCTTCCATAGTCGGAGATAAGCCAGGCTGTTCGAGTGCTTAGCCTCGGGCACGAATTGCTATATTAGAGTAGCAAGAGTGGCAACGAAGTTGCAAAGTGGCTGCCAAAATCCCAGATGCATCAGCATAATCAGCTTGCAGCGTTGTGAGATTTGACAAAGCTTTGCCGTGGGAACGATGTGGAAGGCTGGGCGTTGGACAACAACACAGCAAATCCAGGGAAGCCCGTGCCAAACACTGAAGCCGGCCGCCACTCAGTGGCTGCTCAGTGGCAGTGGTCACTGGTCAGCAGTAACCGCTGAGTGGCCGCTGACATCAGTGGTCACCGAGCGGCCGCTGACATCAGTGGTCACTGGTCAGCAGTGGCCGCTGAGCGGCCGCTGACATCAGTGGTCACTGAGCGGCCGCTGACATCAGTGGTCACTGGTCAGCAGTGACTACTGACCGTGACCGGTGACCACTGACCGCGACCGGTGACCACTGACCGCGACCGGTGACCACTGACCGGCTGCCACAGAAGCGACATGACCAATGGCTGCTGGCTTACCTGTCGAAAATCTTCCCCAGCGTGGTAGCGATGCCGGTAAAGCTGAACCCGGTGCGGGTTGTCATGTAGTACTCGTTCTCCGGCTGCGTTTTCGGCAGTGCGAAGTCGTACGACAGGCCGCCGGCGGTGACGAGCGGCACGTTCCAGAACTTGACGAGACGCGCCACAGGAGCTGCAACACAAGATGCAGATGGAGTGCGACTTTGGTGTTCGGTGTCTCTCGACCCAATCCAGTCCAATCGCAGTGCGGTGTCGCTTGTCATCGTTAGGGTGGGAATGGGGTTGGTGTTCGATAGTGGTTGACCATTATGTTGAAGTGGGAATGGGGCTGGGGTTGGAGTGCGGGGAAGGACGGCGTAGAGGGGTGAGCCAAAATGGGGTCTCGATTTGAACGTCAACTCTTTCTTTGCAAAATAACCCCGAATATATTGCAAAAAATACATCAAGCCAAGTCAACAACTTGCTGACACTGACGCCGGAATTTCAGTTCCTGAACGATGTTGTTCGAGAACAAAAACCTTTTTGACCCGAACATCTTCCATGTAACTACTACATCTTCCATGTAACCGTGTATGTCATACAATCTTTCGCTGCGAACTACGATTTTAACGTTCGATGTTATGACGCAGGCTGTGGCTGGCGACAGGAGAAGAAAGCATCACGAAAACCTGGGTTTTTGGCTTTTTTGGGGGGTAATAGTTGGGGCCATGCTGTTGACGAAACAATCCCTCAGCAGCCTCACCACGACGATGCCCCCGCCCCTACAATCCCGTCAGCCGACACTGACGATCCCGTCAGCGGACACCGACGATCCCGTCTGCCGACACCGACATCCCGTCAGCTGACACCGACATCCCGTCAGCCGACACCGACGATCCCGTCAGCCGACACCGACGATCCTGTCAGCCGACACCGACATCCCGTCAGCCGACACCGACATCCCGTCAGCCGACACCGACATCCCGTCAGCCGACACCGACATCCCGTCAGCCGACACCGACATCCCGTCAGCCGACACCGATGATCCTGTCAGCCCACACCGACGATCCGGCCGGCTGCGTGATCAGCATCTGACGAGCCATCGAGGCTGGAGTTGTGAACTGATGTCACTGTTTCAAGTACCAAACTGCAGACCGAGTCATAAATTCGTTTTTATTGGTAGAAGCAACTTCAAGTCCCGCACACAGCATAACGCAATATGTAGGTTACAAGCATCAATTCGATTGCCTACCGGCGTAAGAAATAATATCTAGTCATTTAAATGAAAACGAGACAGCCTGTGCTGCACCGAAAACATATTGGTTGTGGTGTCGGTAAATATAGCGCACAAGCGGTCTCGCACGAAGACAGCATGCGCTTTGTTAACCTAGACTATATATGTGGTGCTTAAAATGCATGCCAGTGTTGCTGGAGTCGGTCGAGTGTGAGATCACCGCATACCATGTGTCTGGTAATATACTGAGACAGATACGCTGAGGGGCGTCGGCTCCACTACAGACGGCATTTGTTTTAAAATATAGCTGCACTGTGTTCAGAGGTTCAGCTGTTATGTGACTGGCAAATAGAACGTGGCACTCGAGTACGACTCTGGTTCAATGAGGGCTAGCCTTTGTTTTTCCCAAATTGTTTTGTTTGATCTGGTGTATTTTTGGTTCCCTAGGGAGGGGATCAGAGCCCCCGGCCACCCTGGCTGCACCTCTATGTGACATCATGTTTCCTTGTTCAGTTTGTTTACTGTTCGTGCCAATTGTGCATAATGCAACCGTACACTGCACTATCTTGATCATAAATCTAACTACAATTGATTGCTATTGCCAATTAGCATTCTGGGCTTCAAATTGCGTTGCCTGTTACGCTAGATGTACTAACTCTAGTTTCATGTCGCCATCATATTACGATATGAACCTCTCATAGTAGTTGTGCGTATAACGTTGTTTCATATCTGGATATAAAATACTCAAATATCATACAAGAAGGTTTATAAGTTCGAAAGCATATATATGATGTCATATGCCAAAAAGGACATCTAGTATAGTGCACCATCTATAACATAGGTGTAGGAACAGAGGGGGGGGGGGGGCGGCGGCCATGCTCCCTCCCAATTTTTATGAAAGTTTAACGTTAATGCTATGGCGATGCATGGCAAGAATCAACTTCAAAATGGGGTTTTGGCCCCACTTTTTTTTGACGTTTCTACTCCTCTGATCTGGCAGGAATTATAGCATTTAGTTGCCTACGGCATCCGACCAACCTTCTCTGAAGAAATATTTTGCACTCGACCTTAGGTCTCGTGCACAATCTTATGTTTTTAGAACTCGGCACCAAAATTTATTTCCCAGCAACGTGTAGAATGTTCAGATATGATGAATTGACGCGTTTAATATCCATTCATTGTTTGAAGTAATTTCATTTACTGTTGCAACGGACAGGCTAAAAAATAGTCCTGGATAATTTAACCACAGCACTAATATTATCATCAGGCAGTCATATGTCGAGCCCGGAGAGTTCCAGTGTAGAATGTGAACAAACCGGCAAGTTTATCGTTATTCGGTGGTGTGAGTATGCTTCGTTCTATTCGTCTAATTTCAGCAGTGTCGCCGACAAAAACAATTCGCCATTGAAACTGTTGTGCGAAGTTACTTATCGCTGCTTATGCATACCTTTCATGATGCCAGGTCTGCTCGTTCCGTGTTGCTGCTGAACCGCGAGACTTGGCAGCAACAATTCGTCGTAAACCCGCCCTTTGATCATTCGAATTGGCCCAGCGGCTCACCTTGGTCTGTCGGAAACCGTCGCATTGCTTCTGCACGCGGCTTCCCAAAGGTCCGACTTTGAACTTGCGTTGATCTCTGCTACGCTTAGTCGCAGCTCAAGTGCACACGCCCTGTCGCTCCGTTCTCGTTCTGTCGGTAGTCGTTCTTTCGTCGTTCTGCCAAATATCTTGCTAAGCCGTATTCGTTTCTATGGTCAGCGTACGCTCGTCGCACACTGCATAGTCATGTGATTAGCCAAAAGCTGAAATGAAGCAAGTATTTCAATTGCTTATGACAGTCGCGTTGGCCACCGGTACGAGCTTATGCCGAATCAGCTGCTGATCCTAAAACACTCGTTCCCTTGTTCATGTACCGTGAGTCGTATCTAGTGTGGCGAAGTTGGCTTCTAGTCGTAGCTTTGGTTTCAGATCAGGTAGCCAAGTCATAGCTGTAAGTGTTCGCACTTGACAGCCACTGCTCATCCGCATCGCAGTAACTGGTGCGATAGGCTGCCAAGCCAGCTATGACTAAATCATCCATGACTAGGTGAATCATATCATCATCTAGATATATGACTACATCTGTAATCGCTCCTGATCGCGATCAGAACGCTGATCTCGATCTGGTCGGTCCTGGGAGCGCCGGTAATCCGGTTGGTAATCCTGCTGCTAGCCCGTCAGTTATTTTGCCGATACCGGCATGCCGCTGAGCTTAATCCGATCCGTCTATAATCCGCCTGCCCATCGAAACAGAGTCTATGACTATGTGCCGATGGCCGGCCGACGACGGCTCGTGACTTCCGCCGGATGTGTCGGGTTGTGTGGTACGGCCGCCAGCGCTCAGGAGTCGGTGTAGAGTTATCGACGATGCTGGACTGTCACCCTGCTCTGAGCAGTCACTGAGTTTGGGTGGCCAATCGGGCAAGCGTCATTTGCCATTTGAAACTTCAGTTAATGGACCCCAGTCAGAAGCGATTCTTTCGAACCAAGGATCCGCGATCGGGAAGAGGTTTGCCTAGACCAGTGTTTCTTAACCGGGGGTACTCACACCCCTTAGTGGTGCGAGACCGGTTCCTAGGGGGCGAGGATGCTGTGATCATCCGAGACTTCATTTCAGGAGAGGGGAGGGAAGAAGCGAGCATATTTTTTGTTTGTTATAATATGAATGTCAAATTTTGCCCCTAGATTTGAATGTAATTAGTCACATGGTATCCATACTCTGGTATACCATACATCCCTCAGTATTTGCATAAATCTACAGGTAATGTGTAATGCTTGAGTATAGTGTATAGATACCAAATGTGGATGACCCAAATTATTGAATTAATTCAGACCTAAATTATTACTAGAACAACATAGTTATTTCCCAGTCGTATTGCTCTTTGAAATTGCATGTGATTTAAGATATATATACATAGAGAGAGAGAGAGAGAGAGAGAGAGAGAGAGAGAGAGAGAGAGAGAGAGAGAGAGAGAGAGAGAGAGAGAGAGACAGAGACAGAGACAGAGACAGAGACAGAGACAGAGACAGAGACAGAGACAGAGACAGAGACAGAGACAGAGACAGAGACAGAGACAGAGACAGAGACAGAGACAGAGACAGAGACAGAGACAGAGACAGAGACAGAGACAGAGACAGAGACAGAGACAGAGACAGAGACAGAGACAGAGACAGAGACAGAGACAGAGACAGAGACAGAGACAGAGACAGAGACAGAGACAGAGACAGAGACAGAGACAGAGACAGAGACAGAGACAGAGACAGAGACAGAGACAGAGACAGAGACAGAGACAGAGACAGAGACAGAGACAGAGACAGAGACAGAGACAGAGACAGAGACAAGACAGAGACAGAGACAGAGACAGAGACAGAATATATATATATATATATATATATATATATATATATATATATATATATATATATATATATATATATATATATATATATATATATATATATATATATATATATATATATATATATATATATATATATATATATATATATATATATATATATATATATATATATATATATATATATATATATATATATATATATATATATATATATATATATATATATATATATATATATATATATATATATATATATATATATATATATATATATATATATATATATATATATATATATATATATATATATATATATATATATATATATATATATATATATATATATATATATATATATATATATATATATATATATATATATATATATATATATATATATATATATATATATATATATATATATATATATATATATATATATATATATATATATATATATATATATATATATATATATATATATATATATATATATATATATATATATAAAGAGATAGAGAGAGAGAGAAGAGAAGAGAGAGAGAGAGAGAGAGAGAGAGAGAGAGAGAGAGAGAGAGAGAGAGAGAGAGAGAGAGAGAGAGAGAGAGAGAGAGAGAGAGAGAGAGAGAGAGAGAGAGAGAGAGAGAGAGAGAGAGAGAGAGAGAGAGAGAGAGAGAGAGAGAGAGAGAGAGAGAGAGAGAGAGAGAGAGAGATACTTGCTTGACCCGATACTTGCACACTTGCAGATGCTGGACCCGACATTTGACCTCCGGTCACCTATATAGCAGCATTTTATCAGGTCATTTACCTGTTCCAGTTACAGGAACCGGGTCGCCCGCCCCACTGCTCCGTCGGACGGCTTGGCGCAATCGGCTTCGCGAATAAAGGAGTGAAGTACATGAATAAAGTATGGAAACGCAATGACAAACAGTGCAAATGACAAACAGTAGTGCATTTATGACAACATTCCAGTTTATCAAGTTTGGTTCCATTAACCTGTCATGAACTTGACCTGACTTGACCTCGGTGACCTAACATGATCTTTAAACTATATAGCACATCAATATGCATCAAACAAGTCGCTAGTGTTGCCAAGAACACTTCCCTTTTGCGAATATACGGGAAGCGCTTCAGCGCCGATTGTTGTGGTCTTGCGTTAGGAAAGTTTTTGAATTTAACGGCCCCTAACTTGAAAAATGTTCGGCCGATTTCACTTTGTCTTGCTTTAAACGACGCGCCGGTCATTTCTAAGCAGGTACGCAGAAAATCGCGTATCTCGACCGGTATAATCTGCAGTTATATACGAAAAACCGGAGGGGTGGGTGGATTTCGACTCCACCCTCCAGTGCGCGTGTTAAGCCAGCACATGGGGGTATTAGGTTTAATACGAATTTGCTGAACTCGATCCTGTTTCTGCTTGCGCTTCTCGGGATTTCTTTTCCTTCTGACATTTTTCCTTTCCTTCCTCTGTGGTTCCTTTTTTCGCGTAATCTCAGCTCCATCGTGGTGGCCATTCACAATGGAGCTTTTTAGTTTTTCGTCCATCTAGGGGGATTTTGGCAGGAACGGCACTGACAACCCATGTGGCCGATTTTTGCACATCTTATGCAGATGGGTGTACCATCGGCAGTCCACTGAAAGGACGAATTTGGCGGTTGTGGCCTCAAAACTTTGGGGCTCGTGGGAGGGCGCGGCGGAGGGGGTACATGGTTGGGTCCTGAGGCATAAGGTCGTGGTGGTCGCGGATACTGTGGGTAGGATGAGTGAAATACTCAGAGTCCAGGCTGTGGTTGGGTTTGTGGTTTTGATGTGTCTAATTTTTGCGCCGCTAGCTTTGATACTGTTTCGCCTATGGATACTACAAGCTTTTCTAGTTTGTCAATTCTGTCATTTCTTGGTTCAATAATATCAATTTCCATGGGCTGGCCATCGTGTTTCTGAATGCCGTGGCACAGTTCAACTGTCCGGTCTAGGCTTTGTTCGGATACTGCGAATTGCATCGCCTCTTCAAGGATTCTGAATGTATGTCTATATAATTTACTGGCCAGCTGGTTACTTTGCACTCCCTTATTAAAGACATCTATGAGGATTTCCTGTGGGGTGGGGCTGTTCAGGTCGGTGTAAACCTCCTTGGCCAGAGTGAGGAGCCTCTCACCGAAATTCTGTACTAACTCAGTGCTATGCTGCATTAATTTTCGCAAGGTTTCCTGAGAACGCTTTTGGTCCGAAAGGTCTGAATATATTTCTTTCATAACTTGCATGATCTCTGCCCACGTCAAGTTTGGTTGGTGCCACAGCAAACGTTACAAAAACTCTGCTGCAGGTCCACTGATGGTTTTCAGGCATATAATTCTTATTTGTTCATCGTCCGTACTGAAGCTGATACAGTCCGATTGTTTGATCCAATCGCATAATTTATGGTGGCTCTCCCCAGTAAATTATTTTACATTCTGGCTATGCCTTGAGCCCTCATTTCCATCCTAATCTTGCTAAAACTGTCGGCAAGTCTTTCGAAAGTAATCTCGGTCATGTTTCTTTACTTTACTTATTTTTCAACCGGTTACTTTTTTTTCGCAAGCTTTGTGGAGAGACTGTCTCTATTGTGTTTCTTAGTTAGTTAGTTATTAGGGCTTTAGGGCGCATCGACGACATTGGTCATGTAGCGCCATTATTATGTTTCTTAGTTCACACAATAATTCACACGTATAGCTCTCAGTACACAGCGAACATTCAGCACGACTAGACAATTTTATGACAGTGCTATCGGTGGTCCAAATTGGAACGGATGTATCTGGAAGAATTTCTGGATTTTCCCGGACTTACAGAGTTGGTCGAGATAGTCGATTCTCACGTTCCATGTCCTGCTGAAAGGCGAGCTGTAGTCTCAATCCGCTGTCACGCACTAGATGTGGTGACTTCCGGGTCACCAAGGCACCAGATGTAGGGTGGTCGGTCTCGTAGGCTCGTGGATAGTCTAGAAGGCTCGCGTTGCGACAACTCGGTTCCAAAGGTCAGCGTGATTGCGTTATATTTGAATTGATTTACGAAAGGGAAAAATATACTCGAACAGCTCGCTGCAGCGTACGGGTAACCGACAACCGTATAGCGGAAAGTTTATAAGTACTGACAGTTAATTTAGACGCGTATGCCAGCAACTCGGACGGCAGTTCGACGTGAAAGAGCGCTCGGTCTCCTCTGACCCTCCTAGCTTCCTCTCAACGGTCGCTCCCGACTATATATATAATGGCCGACCACTACCCGCTCCTAGTCTGGTGGCTCCGACCACGGCGATCGCCATAGGTCCAGACGGGGGCGTAAACCGGAATGTCGGCTTAATCTACTCCGGATACAGGGGCGCCGGTTGGTCAGCGACCGTCGGCTCTCGTATCGGAACAACACATCACACGACGATAAGCGTTTCCTGCCTGCAGTCGACAGTGGCATTCCTAACCTATCTAGTCCGGATGCAGAGTCGTTGCTGTACGGCTTCGATCGCCAACATAACCCATAACATTGATATCAGCATCTGTCGCGGTCGGCGTCGGTGGCTCAGGTATGGGCCGTAAATCATAATATGCATTAAGACGCGTCCGGCCGGCTGTCAACAGTGGTGGCATAATTCACGCGGACACGCGACGTAATATAACTGCGTATTCCCGAACGATGGTAGCCAAATGGTATTGTTATATCTAACAATGTTACACAATATCCTGCGCATATGATTCATACCTGGAGATCTGGTCAAAAACAACACATCCATAGCCGTGAGAACACGTATGATTGTCCTGCCTACTATTCATATGTTGTCTTTTGTTTTGTTTTTGTAAATGTTGAACTTTGCTAATAACTAACAACAGGATTACATAGTTTGAACATCCAAGCTTCTCGGTAGATTTTCATACGTACATAAGCGTTAGTGTAGGCTCGACATTGCAGCGTGATTGTGCCATGGCAAGTGAGAGGTAGGTATGTTGTACCTACCAAGAACCAAGATAGGCACATGCCTACCCTAGACTATCACTCAAGTCACAAGAAGTTCTGGGGCTCCCAGCTGGAGCACAACTTCACTACACTATGCAGTCACCCTCTCGGAACATCTAAGATGTTCCCCTTATTCGGCACACGAGCTCCGTTCTGTAGCAAAACCCCGTGCTGACCTCATTCTAAATGAATCCCGTGTTGACCGCATGATGACCCTACGCTACATAAACCCCGTGTTGATCCCGCGCTAAATAAACCACTTGTTGACCCGGTGCTGTCTGGCTGACGGCTTGGCACGCGACCGCGGGGGGGGGCGGGGAACGATCCTGCGAACCTTGTTTCACTGAAGCTGACATTACCCGGACCGGTGCCGGCGTCGTAATTATCACGTATGTGTGTTCTGAACACCCGATGATAGGCTGAGTGCCGCTTCAATTTGGATGCAGTGATTGGTGTTGATCTCGTTGAGCAGCATGATTTTTAAATGTTTTATATGTTTCCACAATACTTTTGAAAGCACTATTTTTATCGCTTTCAAATATTGTTTACAGAGTTCGTGATCAATAGATGTAAAATAACAAAATGGTACGGCGATTGCGTAGATATCAAAATTATTCACTTATGTGATCTTAATCACCCAGAAGCCTACGATAAAAACGGTTCGTTGCTTCGTAGCAAAACACAGACAGCAAACGGTTTGCAAAAAGATACAACTCGCGCATGTACACTGACACGCATTCCGAACTATAACAAAGTGAGTTTCCCCATTTTTTAATGCGTTTGGCGGCGACGTGTCCAGACTCGACGAGCCCTGGGACTCGTCGAGTCTGGTCATGACCGCTCCAAGCGGCGGCCGTCGCCGACGCGCCGACGCTGACTTTCGCTGTGTTGTTCTTTTCTTGTTGCTGTTTTGTGGTTCGCTGGCCTTCTGTTGTTCACGCCACGGACCGCAGTTGCGACACTGTTATGAGTTGGTTAGCGTCCGTTCTCGCCGAGCGCCCTGCTGGCCGGCCGAGGCTGTGCCACTGCGACATGACACAGTCGGGTGTCACCATTGTACCATGCAGGGCGTGCAACATGTAGGGCAGGGGGACTGGTCTGCAGTGTGATGGCAGGACCCCTCCCTTCGCGGTGGGGCGCAATAGGCGATGTCGAGGCCAGAGCGTTTCCCCCTCCCCCGTGAGCAACCTGTGCCCCTCTCGCGCGCGCGACGACCTCTGGTCTGACCAGGGGGAGGCCGAGCTTAAAGTGACGAGCTTAAAGAGTAGAGCCAACCAACTGACACACTACTACCTTGGAATTTCCCACCTTCCCCACAAGAAAGACGACAAGAGGATTCAGAAAAAGTTATAAAGGGGAAAGCCCCTAGTATCTCTCCTCCTTTTGATGTTGACATGGTGACACGAGCCTTCAAAGACTCGGGAACCTTCGGTGCCTGCGGAGTGGACAATATTACCTATTTCCATCCAAGACACTTGGACGTTATGCGCTCCCTGCCCTCACAACACTTTCAATCTTTCCTATGAAATTCATACAATCCCTACAGGTTGGAAAACATGTATTATCATCACCATCATCAAGCCAGGAAAGCCGTCAAATGAGGTCTCGTCATACCGACCATTTCACTATCGTGTTGCGTATCAAAAGTCCTGGAGCGTCTAATGCTGGCTATATTCTCGCCGTGTGTAGGGCTCGACAACTCGCAGCATGGATTTCGTCCGAATCACTCTACCACCACGCATTTATCCACCCTCACTGACATCGTACTATCAAAATTCAATGAGAAGAAGCCGTCCTCAAGAACAATCCTGGCAAGCCTAGATATCAGAAAAACGTTGGACACCATTTATCGATATGTCCTACTTGACAAGCAGATGAATCTACATGCTCTACCCACTGGAGATATTCTCTGGCTATGTGATTTCTTGACGGATGTCGCTCGGTCGTCAAGATCGATAATGTGAAATCAGGAGGCCGAATCTTAAGGACGGGGTGCCAGAAGGAGCCGTGCTCCCCCCCCCCCCCTCCTCCCTGTTCAATTTATATGTATGAGGCACACCAACAATCCCCACGGACTGCATCCTTCTCTCATACGCAGATGACTTCTCCATTGCCTGTAAGCACCCCAAACTCTTGGCTGCTCAACCAATCCTCCAACGATACATCACTAAGCTCTCAAAATGGCTTACAGAGAACAGGCTGGTTCTTTCCCCACACAAATCGACAGTATCAACCATGACCTCTGATTCCGATCAGCACAATTTCAATCCAAAGCTGTACCAATCTGCTATTCCAGTCACCAAAAACCCAAAATTGTTGGGCCTGACTCTCGATTTTTCCCTACGTTTGAACACACACATCTCCGAAGTGCTGAAAAAAACTCGACAAGAAACTAAACATACTGAAGGCCATTTCCTCCCAAAGAATTGGGCAGAGCAAAGAAACCCTCTCGTATTTTTTACCGCCAATCAATACGCCCAACAATGAACTACGTAGCGGCTGTGTTTGCTCCCCAATTATCCTTCACAAGTTTTAAAAAGTTGAAGACCTCCCAGAATAAATGTCTCCGCGCAATCACAGGATGTGTGACGATGACGGCCGGAAGAGAACTCCACCACGAAACATCGATTCTCCCTGTCAGAGATAATTTAAACATAATTGGAGCACAGGTTGTATCCCAGTTCTTAAATTTCACCCACACCTGCCACCCACTTCTTACCATTCCACCAGGAAGAAAGATACGCGAAACATCCTGCACTTACTTCAAGAAGTGGTTCCCCCCGCCTGAACCACCGGATACAGTCCATCCGCATTCCGTGTCGCAGAGGATCCAAGAAAGAGCGGCAGCAAGCGCAATCCGCGCCCTGGGCTTTACCAAAGTCCTGGAAACCCCACCCCCAAAAATTGACAAAGTCGAGGAATTACTAACAAGACAAGAGATAGCCGAGCTGGTCCGGATGCGCAGCTGATATTCTACAAATCTTCGAAACCTACATGGCTCGTATCTCTCGCAGCCAACCTACATGTCGACACTGCGAGGTGCAAGAAGAAACAGTGCGACGTCTGTTCACATGCGACGAGATAGCCCTCCTCAGAGCTGATTTGGAGCTGGAGAGTCTCTGGACGCGTCCCAAACAGGAGATTGATTTCCGAAAGGCGACAGAACACCTTGCCTAGATAAGATGACTGGGGAAATTCTACTCCTACCAGGGGGAGGAACCAGGTTCGCAACAGCTGATTGCGGTCGTGGCCGAATCCACCGTCGTGAAATCCCATTGACTTAACATGGGCGAGAAAATGTCCTTTTGTAGATGGTCCAGTACCTAATGATGAAGTTCAATATGTTTTTACTGGTCTTGGTTCAAAATTGATAGCTGTATCTTCTGGCTGTTTATTTAATCTTTTTATCTCCCACTTTTTATCAGGAACACTTCAATTTGATCATCTAAAATCTTTGAATATTTGATCATCTAAAATCTTTGAATATTTGATCGTCTAAAATGTATTGATTTCAGATGGACTAAAACTTTTGCATCTAAAACATCAGTTGTAGTTAAGGTTCTGCTAGTCATATTTATCACATCTCACCATGACACAGTAATCACAAAATAAGCATCACATGCTGGTGTTAATATTGTAGAAATTTGTAATATTGTAGATCTATGTACATAGCTTAGAACTAGAACATGGCTTAGAACCAATGAACTTATACGCAACTTCAGTCAGTAATTGGACCCTGTCTGAATGAGACAGTAAATAGCATGACGCAATAGCGCTGCACGATGTACAGAATAATATTCAATGTATATCTTAGTTACATATTTTTGTATGTGTTAAGATAAGTATTGTAAATATATGACTAATATTTAATAGTACAATTCAATAAACAAAATTTCATCATCATGTAACCACAACAGTCGGCTTTTATGCCCTATCTACAGTAAATGCCAGTAAACGACACGGACGCCTATCTCCGTAACATTAAGCGGTGCTGCGCCACACACTCGTAGCAGAAACGTCATTCAAGATAATTTTGAAGTAATGAGTTTCAAACGTTTCTGAAGGGAACAAATACACTGACTAAAATTACGAATAAATTGCTACTAAATAGACCAATCAATTTGGAACTAGGACCAATAAGATATTCCCAACCTTACCGTTAGTATTTGTGTGCCAGACCCTCTTCAAAACTATGATGTCTGCCCCATGTTAAGTCAATGGGCTTTCACGACCGGATAATCGCCCACGACCGCAATCAGCTGTTTGCCCAACCGTATCTAGAATAACCGTGGGTCTGACAGTCGTCGCGGGTAGCCGAGGAGGTCGGACGGGGCTGGTCAGCCAGAGAGGTGAGACGGAGTTGTGCTGTCCATGCTGGAAAGATGTAGCCTAGGATAATACGTGGGTGTTGGAACGGTTGATGTCACTGTTGAGGCTGTTCTTCAAGTGGTCGGTGTTTGGCTGACCACCAGCTCGGTCCATACAAGCGCAATAACGGCTGCTGCTTTTGGAGAAGCTGTCGGATTGGATAACTCGGTGGTTTGAAGAACCAGGTGGATTTGAGAACCAGTTATCGTACAAACAGGGCGAACCGCATATTATCACTGCCAGACAAACTGAGAATTTGCGTACAGAACAAACGCCGATCATCTCAGATATTTCTCCGGCGTGTTTTTTTATTCCTGACAAGTTGTGCCTGATGCAGTCTCAAAATCAGGTACTTTTGGGAAATACAACGAAGAATGGCTCTTATATGCTCCTGGGTTTTAGACATTGCGTGTAAAGAAAATATACGACCTTCAATATACCAGGAGGTGCTGAGTTGACATCAAAAGTAACGATAAAGATTATACTTTACAACTCAACGTTTCGGCCAGGGGCCATCGTCAGGAGGGGCCATTGTCTCCTGGCGATGGCCCCTGGCCGAAACGTTGAGTAATAAAGTATAATCTTTATCGTTACTTTTGATGTCAACTCAGCACCTCCTGGTATATTGAAGGTCGTATATTTTTGGGAAAGACAGTGCATGGAGTTTCGGTCACCTTTGAACCGGAATTAGTACGGTCCATGTATTGTATGTATGTGCTGTGGATTATGGTTGATAACGGTACCCGACCTCAGCTGTGGCTTAGTATGTGGTGTGGGTTAAAGTTGATAGCCTACTCGACCTCAGCTATATTTAGTCTGAGGTTTGAGTTAAGGCTGATAGCGCTACCCAATCTCAGTCCTGGTTTAGCCGGTGACTGAACACACATGTATCACCCGAAAGAAGAGGTAATCCTTTGCTAACAATGTTGTGAAGGGAATAGCAGGCATAGTTTGCCCCGCTCAACAACTTTATTTAGATTGTGTTATTTACCTGTCCCTCAGATCAAGTCATTTTCATGCCACGCCCTATGCACTTTTCACGTTAGAGATAACAACGGTCTACCACCACCAGGAACAGAATTAGAAACAGAGGGAACATACTTGTCACAGAATCATCAATTTGAAACGAAATGTGACCTACATACCCAGACTGAAGTCGCAGGCGGCCTGCCACCTAGCCAGACTGATGTCCCAGATGGGCTTCCACAACCCCAGACTGAAGCCGCGGGCGGCCTGCCACCTAGCCAGACTGATGTCCCAGATGTGCTTCCACAACCCCAGACTGAAGCCGCGGGCGGCCTGCCACCTAGCCGGACTGATGTCCCAGATGGGCTGTCACCTACCGAGGCTGAAGTCGCAGGCGGGGCCGAGCAGCAGCACCACCTGGTCGTCGATGTACGCCTGCACGGCGTGCGCCGGCGCGTAGATGCTGGAGCACCGGGTGTCGCGCACGTGCAGCGTGAAGGTGCGGCCGGCCAGCAGGCGGCGGCCGGCCAGCCGGCGCAGCGCCAGCAGCACGGCCGGCACCACCCTGCCGGCGCTGCTGGCGTACGCGCCGTCGGCGGGCAGCAGCACGCCGATCGGCAGGTCGGCGCCGCGGCGGCGGCCGCCGGCGCACGCGTCGCCGCGCGCGCCCGCCTCGCCCAGCGCGTGACGCACGAGCGTGACGAGCGGCGCGCCGGCGGCGTCGCGCGCCAGCACCCGCCGCCGGCCGGCGCGTGCTGGCGTCCAGCAGGTGCAGGCCAGCGCCAGCACCAGCGCCAGCGCCAGCGTCGGCGTCAGCGGCGACGGCGGCCGCCTCATGGAGCCGCCGGCCGGGCCACGTCTGAAACGGCGCGCACCCGCCTGTTGGACGTGCGACGTTTGTGCGTCACGAATGATTTGTTGGAACAAAATGGTTGTCGTGACGCGGTTGAAGGGTATGACGGAAACGAAGCTGGTATGGTAACTGTGGCCAGCAGGCTGAATGTATACCAAGTGGTGCCAGCTTATGATTGCATGAGATACTTAACATGATTGTTAATTACTTAATATAATAGTAGGAAGATTGCTAATACGTACGTATTAACCATGCTTTCATTTACTTTACTTTGCATCGCACTACTAGTATACGTTGCCGGCTAAAAGTTATTTTTCATTTTCGCAAGAGCAATGAGAGAATTGCCTTTCATTGTCCGGCAGCTACTCGATATGGTGTGCTTTATATTGAGTGTGTTAGACCTTGTCACATCACGGTATTTACGCAATAGTTAACTCATCAATATTTAATTCACCTTGCGTACAAAGATAACCGTGTAAGCAATGTTTTGGATTACATGATATTTCGTACACGGCCCATGATCACATGCAACTAAGATATTCCAATGTGACTGCCAGCACATTACGTCGAGAATAACCGAGCACACTACAACACGTGAACACACTGCAACACGTGAACACACTGCAACACGTGAACACACTGCAACACGTGAACACAATCCAACACGTGAACACAATCCAACACGTGAACACACTGCAACACGTGAACACACTGCAACACGTGAACACAATCCAACACGTGAACACACTGCAACACGTGAACACACTGCAACACGTGAACACAATCCAACACATGAACACACTGCAGTCGAAGCTGCTAACAAGGAGACAGAAGAACATGTGCAAATAGAACACGCATGCGAACAGACTAATGTGCCAGGAGATGCCAAGATGAGATGTATTTGCTTAAAATTGGCTCATTGTCATGGACATAGTGACTCAGAAATGTTTCGATCGGGGTGATCATTAGCTTCACCGAATACCTGTGAAGGACGGGGCACCGGATGGGAACTACTGTCAACGCTGAGGTTCTTCTCCAATAAGAGAAAACCTATTGAGGTGCTTTCGGTAAGATTCTTTGCGTTTGAAACCTGTTCGTCAAGACGTAATCGGATAGGTCGAACCGCTCACCAACACACGAAACGTTTTCGCTATTGCATTTGCGAATCGCTAGATTGCGATTAAGTAGGCACGCCACTCCAGATTATACTTCAGTTGATGGGCCACTCCAGATGTCACTTCAGTTGATACGCCACTCCAAATGTCACTTCAGTTGATACGCCACTCCAGTGGCCACTTCAATTGGTACGCAACTCCAAATGCCACTTCAGTTGATACGCCACTCCAGGTGTCACTCCAGTTGATGCGCCACTCCAGATGCCACTTCAGTTGATGCACCACTCCAGATGCCACTTCAGTTGGTACGCCACTCCAGATGGCACCTCAGTTGATACGCCACTCCAGATGTCACTTCAGTTGATACGCCACTCCAGATGTCACCTCAGTTGATACGCCACTCCAGATGTCACCTCAGTTGATACGCCACTCCAGATGTCACCTCAGTTGATACGCCACTCCAGATGTCACCTCAGTTGATACGCCACTCCAGATGTCACCTCAGTTGATACGCCACTCCAGATGTCACCTCAGTTGATACGCCACTCCAGATGTCACCTCAGTTGATACGCCACTCCAGATGCCAAGCATGTTCCGTTCGGCCCTGACGTGCACGGCTGCCCGATGGACACAGGGGCTCGGAGATGGCTGACGTGACAAGTGCGCTTATTAATGTGGTACCTGCTTTTCAGGATGCGCGCAATTCGAGCACGAAGTTCCC